>ML801895.1:0-13636 GCA_009831015.1 Picea engelmannii | reverse complement strand
CATTTCATTCTACTACTACCATTGTTATAGATCAATCAAGTTCTTCACCATTCACATCTCGAACAAATTGGCATCCTAATCATAGGCTCTAGATATAGGAAGAATTCTCACTCTCTATCCAGGTATCACCATTCTCATTGCCACAATTATTGGTATGATAGCAACTCTTCTCACCAATCAATAATGAAGAAGCATAAATGGAAAAAAATTGGATCAATACCCACCATTAACACTGTGAGGTTATATTGATGATTGGTCATGACGACATTTGAGCTCTTGCTTAAGGACTTCCAATCATCTAGTTTCCCTCAATGCACATCCATATAGTTTTTTATGGCAGCATTTATTTGTTGCTTCTTCTTTGCATGTGTGAATGGCATAAGACACTTTGACAATGGGACAACCATCTTGTTGAATGTGATGTTTGGAGCACTTCTTTGCTTTATTGACTCTCACTGATCTTGGAAAATCTCTTTAGTAGCATCTTTGTCCAAACACTTTCAACTGCAATGCCTCTCTTGGTTTGTGTGCTTCGAGCACTCTTATTGATCTTAGACACTCTCTTCATAGATTTTTTGTCAAATCACTTCTAACTTCGACATGATCTTTGTCATTGTTATTGCCATCCCTTCGAGATTGTTCTTTGACAACATTGACCACTCACGGATTAGCTCACTTGTGGAAACCTTTGTTTGCTTCATTGGTTCTAAAGAAGTACATGTGAATATTTTTTGGGCTTCTAGGAGGCTACATTCTGAAGAAGAACTCTATATTGAGAGCTTGTCTACACATTGTTAATGGTCAAGTTATTATCCTCATTGTTCATGGTTGTATTCCCTACCCCAAATAAGCATTAAGGGCAGACGTTATTGTAATGTTTATTGGTCCATTTGAAAACATCTTTCCCATGTGTGTATATTAAGGGGGGAAGTTGGGATGCATTTACTTGATCAAAATATACATATTATTAATTGATGACACCCTTAGTGATTAACTTGTGGTCTCGTGGCTGTCTCATTATACCATCTATCCTTCTTTGTGTCCCCAAGTTAGGCTTAGGGAGGTATGTTATTGTTACGGTTGCCCTTGGTGACACTGGTAACCCTCCAGTGGTTATGTGGTCCCTTTAGGTTGCATTAGTGTCCTTGTGTTGTTAGGGTTGGCCTTCTTATATGATATTATCATTTATTACAAAGTTTATGTAAGGTTATTGCCCACCCTCGGAAACTATATATGTGAGGTGGCACAACCTCATTTAGCATTAGAACAATTTATCATGTAATATCAAATATTGCAATGTAATGCATATCTAGGTACACATAGATACCCGTACATATTGTGTGTTCTCTTTGTTCTTGAATTTAAGTTTATGATTATTACTTTTTTGGGTTTTATCATAATATTATCACCCTAACTCTAACCCCCAATCACTAATCTATTGAAAATAAAGAAATTCTTTCAAAGGTCAATTGAGGCTAAACATTAACCTTCAATAGTGAAAAATTGCAATCACGACAACTCCTATATTTGCAATGCCTAGTTCCTTTTGAACCTTATTAATTCATATTAATCCTTTGTGCACATGTATCAATATCTATAGCTGCTCTCTTCTAAATGACCCGAAGTATCCAAAGACATCCAGTGGGGGAAATTGATCTTCCGTCACTCTAGATGAAGAATGTTTTACTTGTGAAAGTTAAAATTTAGATTCTAGGGAACACACCAAAGGCACTTATGATAAATAAGACTTGGTTATATTGCATGCATTAGCCAAATAGAAAGTGTCTTTTTGGATCTAGTTCCAAATTGACCATCATAGCCTTCAACCCAATATTTCTTAGGAGCAACAAAAGTGAGTCCATAAACTTCACAACATCGATTTTAACATCACAGATAACTCTAGCAAGAATAATCATGTTGTTAATGCCCTCCTTGACCAACATTAAAATCCCACTCATTTAATTATAATTTATATCCCATCTCTACCATCCTTGGACATAGTTACCTACTTGACGAGAGCCCTCCAAAGTTCCTTTTTTAGAGGATTGCATTTGGTGGATGTTTTTATCCTATTCAGCGAGGCCTATCAAATAGCTTGCTTATGTAATATTATTACTATGATTATTTTAGTATTTTCCCCTAACACCCCATGTGCAAATGATAAAGAATGGTCCAATAATTGTACTAATACAACCTACATTGTATAAATAACATATAATGTTAGGGATATGTTGGTTTTTGACATGCAAAGTTGGTAACAATGATCAAAATATTGTAGAGATGGACCTTGGTTTTTACAAACATTAAATACAGATAGGGAAATGCTTACCACATCGAATCTTAAAAGTTGTCTTTGATTTTAAAAGGAATTACAAATACAATATTCTTCTTAGACTACGATAATCCAGTTAACAACTCTCTTGACCCCTTTACAACAATAGTAAAAACTCTTTTCCCCCCTTTACAACAATAATAAGTGATTACAATGATCCCCTATGTAAACATTAGTGATTATTATGTTTGTATCATATGTTACAGTTGTTTTTCAAAATACAGAACAATGCTAAGCTAAGAACATAATTATCAAAAGAAAGTAAATTGAGTCATACCTTGAATCCAATTAAATCGGGAACAACATAATGTGGCAATTTTTCATCCATTAGCACATAGCCACCTGTGGCCAGACAAGCAATCAATATTAACAAATGAATATAAGAGAAATTTTGATGGGTCTTTTAACTCCCATCCTCCTATTCTAAATTAAATTCTCTAAGGAACTCTGATGTAGAAATTTTTAATACCTTTTACTTATAAAGGTGTCCATATGATCAATATCAATTTAATACCTTTTACTTATAATAAGGTGTTCATATGATCCATATCAAGTACATTTATGGCAAGGGACTTTGCACTCAATAAGTTATGCACATATATTGAAATTTGATACAATGCTAACTTTATGCTGTATCAAGCCATGAATTATATCTAATATATATATATATATATATATATATACAAAAATCCAGGAGTAAAACATTAACTTCAAATTCACCCATTGTTCACAGAGACAACATCCGCTGAAACCATCTATAGCAAGAAACCCCTACCTGAAAACAGAATATATTTCTTTACCTAATATTTCCCTTTGTCAACCTGAAAGACTTCTAGAAAAAAGGAAAAGCAATGATTGCGATATGAACATTGGACAAATTATTTTGAAAGGCAAAAAGGAGATAAGAAGTTGTTTACATCTCTGCATCTTGAAAATGACTGAAAGTAAATAGTCAATTGGTCATACATATTTTAAATTACTACAATATTAATGAAGCTTATTTTAATATGTGTGTTAGGGGTATGATTATTGCAATTTGCTATAGCCAAAGTCGTAATTTCAAAAATTGGAAGCATCATAAAAATTGTTACAAAATGCTTTAGCTCACCACCAATATTTTTAGAGTTATCATTATTCAGTCAAAGCAATTTAGATGAACCAAACACCCAAGACCAGTCATTTTCTAAATACTATCATTTCTATTGCAAACTAGTTGCTTTGATGTACAAAACCACAGTCGCAAGATATGGCCAATTTTTAAAAAATGATACTATATAGTATGTATTCAATATTTTTATAGACAAGCATGCAATCAAAGTTTTGGGTCTCAACCTAGATCTTGGGTTTTTAGTTTGGACATAATATTTCACGATGATTGTGTAATTTTTCATGTTATATCAAAAACAAACATCAATAGATGTTGTATGCAGAATATTGTAAATTTTATTTTACCTTTATTTCCTTTCATAAAAATATAAGCATTATTTACTGGGTATCCCCATATTTGTTTGAAATTCAAAGATTCTTGTTGTATTTGTAAGTTGGCTCACATACATTTAAGCATGCTTTATAACTATTGTTGAAAACATCAGTATCAACCAAAAAATCGTTGAGGATCCAAAATAGAACTTAGCGGCAACATAGGGGAAAAAATCGACAAACCACGACAAGCAATAAAAAATACAAAATAATTTTTTTTTTCAATTTTTAAACATATAAACCAACAACAACATCAAATAAACACATTTGCAAGTAAATATCGAAAACACATTGATATCTATGATATAGTCAATGCCAAATCAAGATTCAAAAAGGACATCAACGTCGGTACTGAATCTTGAACCTTGATAGACGTCCAATCAAGGACTAAAAAGTGGACAACCAATACAAAATGGCATCAAATATACAAATGATATCATCATCACAAATCATCTACAATGACAAAGCTAGTAGCTAGCTATCTAGTGTCAATTCCCTCTCCCCCTTTCACGTGAAAAGGTCATGGCTTGTTGCTACTAGAAGATCACCAATCATCTATCTAACATCAACTAGTTGGTGTCGTCGTATCAATCTGTGTAGAAGGTGGTGTTGATGTTGCCACATCACCCTTTGTGCTATCAAACTCCTCCTCTACCCCCCATGCTTGTTGCGCCTCTCATGCCCCCCTGTGTCCTACTCCTCCTCCTCCTACTCTAACCATTTAGTTGTCTCCTCCATAATAGGTGGCTCATACTCCAACCTCCACTCAAACAATATTTTAATATACAATATTTTAATATAGTCCAAGGAAATGGCATCAACATTAGGTATTTTCTCCAGCTGCCTCACCCACAGTCTAAGATTGTAGTGGACATAAACCAAATCATTAAGACGTTGGAAATCCAACCTATAAGAGGGTAATAATAAATTTAATGAGTCTTGAGGGTCATAAATATGTTAGAGGGTCATAAATTATAATAATTGCAATTGCTTGATTGAATTTCTAACTTGTTGCACTTCTTTGAGTGTATTTTTTCAAATACACTCCAATTGCACTTGCATCCTAAAGTGCTATAAGTTCGGTTGAGGACCCAAATGGCAAATTTTCGTAAAAGTGGTGCTTTTGCACCATAATTTCGCCACCAAACATTTACAACAAACAAGATGAAAAAGAGACTTAAATTACATTTTATTACAATGAAAAATAGGAAATAAAGAAAACATAATTCAACTTTCAAATTAAACACAAAATTAAAATTACAAATTATGATGGCTTACGTTGCATCAAAATACTCCTTTCTTAGGACAGAATTGACAAAGCCAAATAGTTTGCTAGCATTCCTATACATCTCCATCTTGCAATTAACTGTTCTATGAGCTCCTTCATCAAGTACCATCCTCTAGAGACACATAAAGAACCCTTCCATAACCTTGCCACCGAAATCAAATTTACATGAGTAAGCATAGGCGGGGCTGAGGAAAAGTATCATGGTACATGAATGGCCTGATGGAGCATCCCTAATACCTATCCATCAACTATCAATCAAATCCCAGATATTCATGTATTTTTCATATCCGAGGGTATCCTTGCCCACATAATAAGATAGGACACCTTCTTTGGCCCGATACATGGCCACATACTAGTAGCCCATTGCGATCTTAACCCGCCAACCAAGCAAAGAACTTTTACCAAAGGTTCACTAACTGTGCACACCTTCCACTCCTTCCAAGAAGAAACCGATGTACACTAGTTTAGCAATGGCTCTCCCATCTTGTCTTGTACTAAATGCACAATCACACCACTCTTCAAAAACAAACATCTACTTCAACTCAAAATGGCATTCAAGCATAGACTGAAGAGCAATGAAGGCGCTAGTAACTTTTCTTCTCAGTTATGAAATTGAAATACAAAGAAAGGGGCACTCACTATGGAGTTTCCATGGACATTGTGGCCAGTGTGGTTGCTACAAGACTTTCTACTTCCTCTATTACACTTCAATATCTCACTCTCAATGCTTTACTCTCTTATGGAACAATATTCAATAAAATAAGAATGGAACCCATACCTTTCCTAGCGGCCCGGTATTTAACATAGCTTGATAGCCATCAAGGGTTGGGGTCAAGGTTTTTGCATGCCTCAACCCCAAGCACCACTATCATGGAAAATTGGGACAAGCACAAAATGCAACTTTTACACTTGCGAGAGAAGGTTATTTAATTGGATAGTTGGCAAGAGGATAGGCTCACTCAGATGATGGCACAACTGCAACAAGAGTTGGCAAAGGACAAGGAGGCCTTGGCAAAGCTCCAAGCAATTGTCCAAGAGCACCAGAAAGGAAGACCACCATCCATTGCCATTGCCTCAACCAACACCATGACCAAGACGACTTTGTTAAGTTCACCTTTCCTAGACGTTTCTCAAGAGCAGCTTGGTGAATTTGAGAAGCGTACCAGAGGCATTGGATCCAAACTCTTAAAGAAAATGGGCTATGATGGACAAGGGCTAGGCAAGTGAAGACAAGGCATCTTAAGCCCCTTTATAGCTACACTGTGGGTCAAGCATGAAGGCCTAGGTTTCGATGGTAGAATGGAAAATCCCATAACCATGAAGACCATTTTTGTGAAGGCGAAAGACATGTCGGAGTTGGCCTACTCATCAAGGGAAAGAGAGACAATAAGTGAAGGTGGCAACACACTACCACCTCAACCTTCTTGTGGTAGATTGAAGAAGGGCAACGATGAGAAGATATTGAAGACTCAACCTGCACCACCATTCAGAAGAAGCAGCACACCAATCATCTAGGGCAAGAAGAAAAAGAAGACCAAGAGGTTTGCCTCAAACAAGACATCCCTTGTTTGTCACTACTGCAAGAGGAATGGCCACAACACTGTCGACTATTGGTATTCAAAGACTTGCTCATTTTGCAAGAAAAAAGGCCATCTTGAGGCATCTTGCCAAGAGAAGCAAGCCATATGCCACAAGTCTGAACAATTTCAGGAAAAGAAGGACAAGAAGACTTCTCCAATACAACAACAAACTCATAGGCAAGGGAAGAAAATGACTATCTCAAGCAATCCATGCAACCACGCTAAGAAATTTTCCCACCACTACAAATTGAGTGGACATTGGGAAGCTAAGTGTTGGCGTCTTTATCTAGAGCTTCAACCTAGAAACCACACAACCAAGAGCAGAGTGTGGAGAGTGAAGATTGAAGAAGATGAAGAGTTGTTTGCATCTTCAGTCCAAGGAGCAGAAGCTAGCAAAGTTGCTATAGCAGTAGAGGAGGTCAGTGACACCAACAAGACGAACAACAAGTTGATGCCAAGGAAAACCACAATGCAGTTCTTGTGTTTGATATTGCATCCAAAGAACCCCTTTCTTGGAGATGTGTCGAAGATTGGTGCATGGAGGTCGATGACCTTGGGGGTGTTTTGGGGAACTCCGTGACATGCTTGCAAGCATGTGCAGGCACAGAGAGTTGTTTCAATGACAGAAGCAACTAATCCTAGCAAATGAATACAACCACACTTCCCTTGAGGAGTTCTTACGTGATGGCAACGTGCTCGGGTCACATTGAACAAGAAGACTGACATTCGACTTGGCTTTGTGATTGCCAAGATGGACCTTATCCAAGACACAGAGAGAGATGGGAATGAGTGTTGAGTCCAAAGTTTGGATCTGGAGATTGCTCAAAGTTGCGCGTCAGTGAGCAGACTTTTGTATTACGGGAACATGTGAGCCAGCAACCAGAGCCAAAGCCATAGCCAGGACCAGAGCCACGACACAGAGCCAAATTCAACGTCGTTCAACGTCGTGTTCTAGAGAAGCAAACAGAAGGCACATTGAACCACATTGGTTTCCTTTGAGATTTTGGAGACCAAAAAGCCTCTAGATGGGGAGGTGTGATCCGAAATGAATTTGAACCGACAAATGGGCATAAGACTCGGTACCTGCAAGACAATTCAACAATTTATGAAGGCTAGCAAACATTGTAAAACAAAGAAAATGTACAAGTTGAATAAGACAAAAAAGAGAGTGAGAAGGAATAATAGGTAATTAAAAGATACAAAAAATCAGTGTTCCATGGGGACGTGCCCCCCACATTTCCCACGCACCCAGGACGAGGGGGGCGCCTGGGGAAACATTTACCCACATCCCCCTTTTGGGGAAACACGGGGAGACAGGGGGGTGTGTTTCCTCAGTGTGGGAGGCGTGTTTCCCCAAAAGGGGTGCTTCTGGGCATCTAGATGCATCCCCTCCGAAGGGGGACTCCTGGGCGCCCCCCTTAAATTTTTTCCTAATGAGACTTAAAATTTAAAAAAAAACAAAAACAATTTATTAAAATGTTAAAAACCCTACCTCACATATTTACCTTGGGCTACTTGTAATTATGATTTATCATTACTTTACACTCATTTGACATTTACATTTTAGCCCGTGAGTGATTCGGTCAGCCTTGAGCCCATTGTTAATTTTCAGGTTTAACTTTTGAGTCCCGACTCTAGATATTGATGACCTCATATTGAGTCTTTGACTCGTCGCTCTTTACTATTTTTGAATTTGAGTAATTTCAATTTACTATTTCAGACTTCCATATCTATTTTTTGCTTGGTACTAATTTTAAATTTAGTAATTAGATTCTAGAATGGTGAATGATGAATTTAAATCAATGTATACAGTATTTTACTATATCTTTTTCATTTATGATTTATTAATCAATGTATTTCATTACTGAATCAGAATCTGAATCATGTTTATTATATATATCATTTACAAATTTGAATTTAATACTAGTTTACTATTTACATTGCACAATGATAAATTTACATTTGTTGAATCGTTATTGTTGGGATTTTATCATTAATATATATATATATATATATTATAATTTTAGAGACAGGGACCCTTATGCTAGGGACCTTGACGTTCCCCCATCCCCCCTGAATTTCCCCAAAATTTGGAGGTGCTCCCACACGTCCCCCCTGTGTGTCTCCTCGCTCCCATGCACCCTCATCCCGGAAACTTGGTGGAACATTAAAAAAAATAAAATAGGAGAGAAGGCTAAGGAAGGGGACATGAAGGGTCATGGTTGTTGGCCTTCCCCTTACCCCCCAACTCTCCCTATTGCCTCCTTCACTTTCATTCTCAATGGGTCTTTTGGCTAGGAGAGAAAGAGGCATAAAAAGCCATGAAAGCAATGTAACCAGAGATTGCCAGAATGAAGAACTGAGCCCCCATTCAACGTTGGTTTTCACATTTGGGTTTCCAAGGTAAATACTTTGTTTTGTGTGATGAATTTTCTCAATGGTTGTGTTAATGGATGTGCTTGAATAATTGGTAATACATCTATTTAAATTATGTGATGAAATGTGCTCTTATCTTGTTCAATGTGATAGTCTGAGGATGTTAATGGTGGCAATTGAGAATGGCTTCTTGCATTTCTTTTAGTCTAGCTCAAAAAACTATTCTCCATGATCAATTAGTGAGTACAATAGCTCTATGATGCCCAATGTTGGATTTGCTCTAAGATTTGAAATCTATGGTTGAAAAAAAAGAGTTGTTGCTCCCTCTAACTAAGTTGCTAATTCCATTCCCTCGTATCTAGCTCTTTTTCCTTTGCTCAAAACGTTGGGCTCTTCCCTAGGTGAATTTCTCTCTCCTCTGAGCCATACGCTCTCTCTCCCTAAGCAATTTTGCATTGTCTGGGCAAATTCTTCCTTCCATTGAAATTCCTTTGCCCAGGACAAATTGATCCTCCCTAGGTCGTTTTCTCTTACCCATGGAGCCATACGACATCCCTACAAGTTGTACGTTGGTCATACACACTCTGTGTGAGCTACCTCTTGCTCCTTGGGCCATTTTCTCACTCACTAAGTTGACTTCCCTTCTGTTGGGCGCCTTAATAAATAGTCAAGTCGATCTCTTCGTGCCTGGGCCGATTCCCATTAGCCAGGGCAACTCAATTACTACCTAGTTCGACTTAATGAAATTGTTGGCCCGCAATCACATATGTAACAAATTATATTTGATTATACATATTTATCCATGTCATTGTTTGAACTCATCAATTAATCGCTCTTACTTCCACAGTGAGAATGCATGGTATTTGTATGGAAGAGCATCTCCATGTAAAATGTGGCCAAATCTCATTTCGCCTTTGAATTTAACAAACCAGAGATGAGATTAATTTGTTGTACATTTATGGCATGTGTAGAATTGATAAATAAAGTTTGCTTCAACAAAGTTACGCTACAATAGACAAGGCTCGACCATCTCTCAGCACTCCAACTATCACATTTGATGACCAGTGAAATAAATCAATATACTCGGAGGTGGTAAGGAAGCTTGGTTATTTACAAGCTTACCAAGATTCCTCTCATGAAAGCAACGAATGAAGCACATAAACCATCATTCTATAAAATGGACCTTTTCTCAAGAAGCCCGTCACTAGAGATAGAACATGTTTGACAACTCAAACATTCTGAACGTGAGGATCCCTTATAACCATTTCATGCTAAATTGTGGAACTTTTCATCATCAATTTCCACAATCAAAGTTAGAGAACAAGACAAAAGAAAAAGGGCCCATTTGTGGTTTGAATGTCTTATCTTGGTTTGACAATTTGGCTATTGAGTGAATTCATATAAACTTGTTTCAAGAGTAAAGGAAGAAACAAAAAACGATGCTAAGAAGAAGTATTCATTTGCAATCTTTGGAAGAAGACTATTTCAAGGGCAAGACAAAGTACCGGACTAGTGCAGCAGTCCAAAGCTTGAAAACCTTTCAAGTTTTGAGAATAAGGAAAAATTGTTGCATACTTTTACATCAATAACAATTAATGGCAAAAAGAAGAAAAGGGATAAGTCAAAGAACCCTGATAAAAAACCTTGAATAGAGGTTACGCTGAGAATAGGCCTAAATGTCTATAAAAAAACATGGAGCGGAGGTTACACACAGTACACAACCCTTGTAGTCGTTCCAAGATTGAGAATCAAGATCTGAAGAAGACAAGGTACAACCCATAACTTCAATTGAGAGAGTTGATTGGCATACAAGACAACAGACTATTAAGAGTTAGAGACTTGACATAGTGGTTTTTGACTCACTAGAAATCTCACTTATTATTTACCATTGCTTGTTAGTTGGTTGTATCTGTGCATGCAAGTTTGAGAACAGAGAAGAACAAAGAAGAACTGAGATCCCTGTACATAGCAGAGAACAGAGGCCTAGTAGCCTTTCTGAAGGTAGAACACTCTGTACAAGACTGAGACAGAGACAAGATTTTTAACTTCCGCAAGAATTCGTGTTGGTGAAGCGAGTGGGCTATAAGTCCCTCATTTACGGATCACTTGTCTATCCTCCATGCAATCTCTTTAATGGTATTCTTCAATGCCAATCTTAACTTATCCTTGCTAGAGCACTAACTCTTCAAGAAATGTGAATAGAAGAAAAACTGTTAGTTATACCTCAATTATAGGTTTTTAACAATATTATTTTCAAATTCTACAAAATATATGCACTTGATCAGTTTTGCCTATTAAGGCAACAAGTCTCTTCTTAATTTTTGAAGAACTCTAAAGCACTTCTCCAAGATCTAAGCCATCAAAATTATTCCCCACTGAATTAGCTTTCCAATGACTACACTGATACCCAAATCGAGCTTCTAAATTGGGAGTTATAGCTCTACACAGTCCTTTCTCCTCATGGACATTTTGTCAAATACTCAACCAACAAACTGCATTTTCCCAAAAATTTCAGTGCTAATTCTGAAATTCAAGCATTTCTTCATTTATGCCTCCATAAGCTACCCAAATACTCTAACATCCTTCCAATCCGATAATTGCACCACTCAATTCAACATTTGCAAGCTTCAAACACTATTTTCACCAATTATTCTCAAGGAGAAATTTCGTCGAACACGTCACACAAACTACAATTTCTTCATATACAACGAATTTATGGCCCATATAGCCCCAATGTTGTAACCAGTAGTTCTGATAACATTATGTAATGTACCCAACTATCTAGTTAACCTGATATCAACATTTTTACATGGAATTGATAGGCAAATAAAACTCAACAGCAAAACGGACAATTCCCAAAACAAATTAACATAATACCCATGAATATGATCAGCCATATCAGCATATAAAACATATTTAATGCTCATACATTGAATAATAACAGCTAATACATGGAAATTATAACAATATACATAACCAACACTTCCCCAAAAAGGTAATTACATTTCCTTCGTGATTTTGGCCTCTTCCCAGGTGAGATAAGGCCATTTACAACAAACAGAGATCATTGGAAATTAAATTACATAACAAAGGCAGAATTATGCCCTCTCCATTACAATATCAGGCTGTAATAACCTCAAAACGCCATACAAATATATACCAAACAACCAGGAGTGCCTCTTGAGCCAAAGTTAACTGCCAACGTTTTAACTTCAGGAATATAAGTACATAATTCACATAAACAGCAGCAATAACGACATTAAACTTCAGCACTACTTATCTGTCTAGAAATTGTACACCAACTGGTTGCAGAAGAAGGATGTTCCACTTGTGACCCAACCATGGCTAAGGCTATGAATCCACAAGGATCTCAAGGCTATGAGGCCACCCCCGAGCTAAGGCTATGAATCCACAAGGATCTCAATCTTCCTATGACTGCTTCTCACAACCCAAATCCCAGTCTCACAGTCACCTACAACAATTCCCAATCCACGGCCTCCATCCCCATCAGCCTGCACAACCCAAGGAATGGGATCCCCTCCTCTGCTCAGCAATCCCATAAGTAATCCCACTTCCCTCCCTAGGCTCCAACACATGCTCGCCAGGAAATCTCATTATTGGGATTCTAGGGAATTATCAGCTATAGCAAATTTTCCTCAATTACAGTTAATATAATTTCGTACAACCACGATTCTCTATAAATTCTTAGTTGAAACTTTCATAGTTTGAAATCAATCTACACGCATCAATTTTCTCTAGGCAATTTCCCAAATTTCCCAAACAAGTACAATTGGCAGGCTGGATTCCTGATTTCCAGTAAGTTTGGCTCTCGGATATCAAACTCAGAGATTGGGTTTTTAATTTATTAATTGACAATTTAATTAATATTTGTATTAATTAAATGTCAATATTTAATTTTAATTTTAATTGCCCTGACCCCTCTCCCTAACTATAAATAAAACCCTACCCCCCTAGCATTCAACCTACACTTACTCTCTCTTCTCCCTACTTGCTGCAGCTACCTCAGTGACTCCTCCCTCTTGTTGATGCGGCTTTCCCTTTGCTTAACAAGTTCAGATCTGCGTTTTTTTTTATGTTGGCTGGAAGTTTTCCTCTTTGGAGTTTTTGTTGAGGTTGTTGGTTGAGTTGCTGTGAGGTGCCTCTAGGCTGTCAGACCTGTCTTGCATCAGATCTGCCTCTCTCTAGGCTGTCGAACCTGTCTCTTGCTTCAGATTAGCCTCCCTCTAAGTTGTCGGGCCTGTTTTATGGGTGTCGTCTCCTTCTCCAGGGCCACGGAACTGTGTGGAGGTACCGCGGCCTCTTTCTGAGTCTTCTCCTTGGATGTACATGCTTCCCTCTAGCTGCCGCGTGGAGTGTTGAGTCCCCTGTGGGGGTTTCTCAGTGTGCTGAACAGATTTCTGTGGAGAGGGTTTGCTTTTAGACTTGTGGAGAGTATGATCTACTTCTTGTCCAAGATCTGTGTGAAGATCTTCTTGTGGATGATCTACTTGTTGTCCTAGATCTATATGAGGATCTTATTGTGGATGTTTTCCTTGCTGTCCAGATCTAAGTGAGAGTTTG
>ML801894.1:98223-112780 GCA_009831015.1 Picea engelmannii | reverse complement strand
TTCAGAAGCTCAGGAGTTATAACGGTTTATGGAATGACAACATAGAAAAGACACCACCACAACTGGGGTATTGGGCCACAAAGTTTAAAAATTGGGCCGTAGGATATGTTCAGGAGAAGGAAAAGCCTTCACAATCATCAGATATAGAAAATGGTGCATGAGAGTTAACCTCCAAGTCCTTAGGACTTCGTAACTTCCGTGAAGTTGATGTGTTATAGAGAAAAAGGGGTCAAAGCCCGAAGTTTTGAAGTCCTAGAGAGGATCTACATCATAGATCCGAGGAGAAGTGTTTTCCATTGGATTTGACCAAGGATAGATCGGAGCTATTAGATCAAGCCAAGAGCAGTGGGAAAGACATATCTCAACTGACAGATCTACACATGGGTGGTTGTAAGTCGTAGATCTCACAACAGTTCTAAAATTCAACATTCGGGAGAAATGGAGTGTGTTTATGTAAAAAATTTCGAAGTCCCAAAGTCCAGAGTTAATCCAGACCATTGATCAAAAGAGACACGTGTCAACAAATTGGATAATTCGAGTATTCGATGTTTGAAAGTAATAAGGTGTGATAGAGTGAAAACTCATGAAGTCCCGAAGTCTGGAGTTAATCCAGAACGTTCATCAAAAGAGACACGTGTCAACAGATTGGCTAGTTTAGGAATTCAGTGTTTGGGAGTAATAAGGTGTGATAGAGTGAAAACTCTCGAAATCTAGAAGTCTGGAGTTAATCCAAACCATTCATCAAAAGAGACATGTGTCATCATATTGGCTAGTTTAGGAATTTAGCGTTTGGGAGTAATAAGGTGTGATAGAGTGAAAACTCCCGAAGTCCCAAAGTCTGGAGTTAATCTAGACCATTCATCAAAAGAGACACATTTCAATAGATTAGCTAGTTCGGGAATTCAACGTTTGAGATTAATAAGGTGTGATAGATTGAAAACTCCTGAAGTCTCAAAGTCTGGAGTTCATCTGGAACATTCATTAAAGGAGACATGTGTCAAAAGATCATATTATTTGGAGTTCGATGTTTGGGAGAATTGGAGTGTGCTAATGTGGAATCTCTTGAAGCCTCAAAGCTCGAGGTCTTGAAGTTGAAGAGTCGAAGTGGTGTGGCATGATGACATCACCTAGGGTTATGTGGAACCTTCCTAGACATGCCACGTGCCACCACCTTAAATGTTGGAAGTTGTACTATGTGGACCCTAAAAGGTAAATAAGTTTGGGAGTTCGGAGTTTGGGAGATTTTAGGAATGCAAGTGTAAAATATTTTGAAGACTGAAATCCTGAAGTGACGTGGCCTGCTGACATCACCAAGGATGTTGTGGACACATGGGATGTGTGCCATGTGTCCATGAGTTAGAAACTTTGGAGTATATAAATTCTAGTTAAAACGTGATATGTGTCACCTATCATATTGGGCCACGTGTCCGATTCTAGTATTTCACCATGTGGTACTCCTCTCGAGCATGGATAATGGGGCCCCTAATGAATACATAAAGTAGTTAAAACCTTGGTGAAGAAGTTAACTAGATCGGGCCCACGATAACTTGACCCCAGTAGATGTGTGGATCCATATCGTGAAGTCTGAAGACTTGGTACTCTGGAGGAAAGGTGTTACAGTTAGCATTGAGTAGAGAACTCTCAAAGGCCCAAAGTTTGGAGTTAATCTCAACTGTTGGTCACAGGGGACGCGAGGTGTCATATTCCAAGGTCTAGAGATTTGGTACTCCGAAGGAATTTTTTTTGCAATTGATTGAGTCAAGAAATTCTGGAGGTTGGAGTTAATCCCCACCATCAATCGGTAGAGGGAACATGGAGGCAGATGCAGTAGTCCAAAGACTCGACACTATGGAAGAATTGAGAGTATGGACAGTTTGGAACTCCCAAAGCGTGAGTCCCAGAGTTGATCATGGTCATTGGTTATCAAAATGGCATGGACCGTTGATGTGTTGGTTGTAAGTTCATCAATTCGACACTCATGGATATTTGTTGTGATTTTATTTGGAAACCATCGAAGCTCGGAGTCCCAAAGATCCTATCCAGCATAGATCTGAACAAAGAATGTGGATTGTAGATCCATCGTACTCTATGAGTTCACTAGTTCAATGTTTTTTGATTTATGTGATGTGTGGAAAGGGAAACCTCCAAAGCTCTGGAGCCTCGAAGTTTCAAGGCTCTAGATAAGTGCCCAACTATTAGCACTTGGTCATAGCCATGGTCACATGCAAATTAAGAGCTGAAGAAAAAGGGGCTAGTGGCCGAAAATTGTTAGAGAATAGAACATGGATTGAAGATAGAGTCATGGGGATTCATGATCGACCAAGACTTGTAGAAAATGGAATCTGATATTTTTTGAATCAGATTGTTTTATGTTATTCTGGAAAATGATTAAAGACTGATAGCTTGACAAATTTCGGTTGATTTCACATTTTGCATATTTAACTATTGTCAAAACCGAACCGAATTGTTCCATAATGCAGAGAAATGGAGGAGGCACATGACACTTATAGTATGGAGGACAAAGTTAGAGGAATGAATTTCCATTTGGGAATTTAAGGAAAAAAATCCAATGGGCATGGAAAAGAAGTATATAAAGACGTGAGCATGATGAAAATCATTAAAAACTTGCAAAAAGATGTCCAAATTCACCAAGCAGATAACGAAAGGATTAAGAGAGACAAGCTAAAAGATTTCATATTCATCTCTTTGAATAACTTTTGAGTCGGTCAAAACACCATATTGTCCATGCCATTTTTCTTTTGAGTAACAACAGCCTTAAAAATCAAATGCTAAACTAGCATTGATTAGACATTTTTACATTTTAGTTAAGCAAACCTACATTATCTTAAGGTGTAGGGATTTGGAATAGGTTGAAAGGATAAATTTCCAAAGCTATCAAACAAACTTAGCATATTGTGATAGGGAGATCAAATCCAATTGTTGTATAGGCTTTCTGGGATCCCCCTCTCACACAGGGGTTACACATGAGGTCATGTTCGAGAGAGTTACGAAGATTATCCCTCTGTGGTTCAACCGTTCATATTAGTCACATAGTATATTGGGGTTTCTTCTTGAGGTTCAGCTATCTTCATTTGGTCTCAGTGCTTCATGAATTCTAAATCCATTCGGGGTCCTCTGGAGTTCTATCGGTCCATTTGTCCTTAGTTCTCTTGAAGAATTTTAGACTTGCTATCCTGCCCATACGTTCGGACTGGACTATCGAATGTACCCGCCCAAGGGCTGACTGTCAGTTGGTGACCTTAGTAACCATAATATTCAAGGTCTCACATGAGGTGATGGTGAAGGGAAGTCTCACTGTACCTGGAACAAACATTGGTCAAACTCGCTCGAGCTCCTTGGAGGGTAAATCCACATTTACTACGTGGAATCTTGCACCAAGGTGTAAGTCCATTAAGCAGGTCTCCAATGTAACTGATCCACCTGCTTTATCCCCAACCCTTCCTATATTGATCTCGTGACATTGGATTTCATCACCAACTAGTGGTTTCATTGTGGGAAGTCTTGTTTGGTTGTTTGCTTCTCAGATTCATAGAGTGTGTTGTTTTTTTACTTAGTAGACCTTAGGTCAAGTCAGTGTTAATGGAATCAACTCGTGAGAGTACCAATGGAGGAACCCTTTGTCTCGGGGAACCTTTCACCTTTCCTTATTTTGGAAACTTTGGTCCTCCGTACATTGCCACACTGAGTCTTCCAAGACTCACCATCGGATTACCAGTTTGGTTATCCCCCACTCTGGTTATCTCAAATCCTCCCAGTGATTTAGCTGCACCTAATACTTCACATGTCAGTACACCACCCACATGTCAATCTCATGTCGACTTTTCTCCTTCTTCACCCATTAAGTTTCCTTCCCTTTCTCCTTCTTCTCCTAGTGAAATGTCTAAATAAAGTATCCAGGTTGATTAGAAGAAGAAGAAACCAAAAGAGAAGAAGAAGAAGAACCCGAAAAGGACCAAGCCTCTGACCATATCATATGTTGGATCTAAGAAACCAACTACTATTAATAGTATTGGGAGTGTTGATGAGGTCAACAAGATTAAAATGAAGAATCTAAAACCCAAATTCCCTTGCAGTCTTTGTAAGGGTGAACAGTTTCTGAGGGATTGCCCTGGTCCTACCAAGGTCTTAGAAATGTGGTCTTCCACATCATCGACCTCTTCTAGACATGCTGGTGACACTCCGCCAACTAATGACGTTACGGTTGGTAAGAAGAAGACTGTTGTTGGGAAATAATACCCTACGGACTAGCAAACTAGGGTCTGATTTGCATGCATATTTTGACCTTAAAGAAATGACTTTTTAACCTACCACCCAAAACTTAAACCCCTCTTTCAAGACATATGCATGGAAAGGAACTACTAATCTTTTTACTGATGTTTGGTGTAGATCCTTCGTTGCGCTTCGCCCGCTTACTTGCGCTGCTCCTTCCAAAGTTCTCCTGCAATCAAGACAAAACACTACGCATGCATGCTATTTTTTTACTCGAGGGTTAGAAATTAAGCATAAATTGCACAAATCATAAATAACTCATGCATTGGTATGGGAAAAGCTTTCTTTTATTATTTTCAAAATGAATCAACTTACAATCAAAGTTGAGACCGACCACCGCTCCTTGATCCTGATCCTAGGCTCCTCCTCTTCTTTGTCCTCCAACTGCATTGCGTTAATTCTCCTTAGGCTTGAGGAAAGGCTAAAGGGTTGGGACAAATGGATTTGGCAAATGGGCAGAGTTTCTTCGCTATAATTTTCCTCCTCTAAATGGTACCCCTACCCCTTCTTTTATATGCTAGAAGGAGCTAGGGTTTTGGACTAACTCTCAGCCATGCATGGCTGGGAGTTTCAGTTAACTGACCCATAGCTTTTTGTCCCATCGGAAACTTTCTTGTTTTTGTGCTTTGTTAAGTAAACGTGGGCTGTAGTAGTCCTGCCAGCATTCACCCGCGTGCAATAGTGGGTTAGGGTGTGTGTACCTTTACCCAAGAGGTTTTTAAAAGAGGTTTCTCAGCAGATGTTTTGGCAATGAAAGGAAATGAGTTGGCCTGATGCCAGGTAAGCATGTATGGTGCAATTTAGGGTTATAACAAAGACAACTGTCAAATTTTTTTCCATGTTATGCAAAGGTGATCATTATTCTCACCTTTGTCCTCGTATGGATGAGGCTTATTCTCTTTTGGAAAAGCTTCAACTTCCAACTAGTTATCATAATATTTCCCCCAACCCATCGTTCATTGATGGAATGGTCAATCCGGTTCCATCCCCAGTTAGTTCGGTTGATCAGGTGGTCAATCTAGTTTCATCCTCGGTTGAACCACCAACCAAAGTAGATTATCTAGTTCCTTCATCGATCAACCCCACTTTTCATATGAAAAGTGAAACCCAAGTGACTGATCCAATCCCGTCATTGGTCAGTCCCACCCTTCATATGAAGAGTGCCAACATGGTCAATCCCACTCCTCCTCTGACGAGTTCTAAAGTGGTTTCTCCGGTCTCTTCATCGGTTAGTCTAGTTGATCATGTCATCAATATGATCACGTCCTTAGTTAAAACAATTGACAAAGTGGTTTCTCTGATCCCATCTTCAGTCGATCTCGCTCTCTCATTAGAGAGTGCAACCCAAGCGGTCGATCTGTTTCCACCTTTCCACCCCATTCTCCCCTTGGAGAATGCAACCCAAGTGATTGATTTGATGTCATTATCAATCGATCCTACTCTCCCATTAGAGAGGAAACCCATTTCTGCCCACTTTTCTCGTTGATACAGAATCTACCATGCTAGGGGGAATTCCTCCCTCTCCTGCGAAACCCTCTCCAAGTAATGAGGCCATCCTTTTTTATTGGGGTGTGCTAACTGGAACTCATCTTCCCTCTCACATTCCTTTCAAGATTACAGTACAAGTTTGTGGTTGGGACATTCCTCAGACGCTGATAGATGAAGGTGTGTCTATTAGTATTTTTTCCTCTATTGCTTGGGAAGCTTTGGGTTGTCCTCAGCTTGCATTGGTTACACAGAATCTGTTAACTTTTAACAGAAGAACCAGACAACCTTTAGGGATCCTTCTTCAGTTTACTATAACTTTGGGAGGGAAAATTGTCTTTATTGATGTTATGGTAGTCCAGGACCCCTTGGATTTTGATTTACTCCTTGGGAGAGATTATGTGTATGCCATGAAAGCTATTGCATCCACTTTTTTTTGTGTGATATATTTCCCACACGATGGAAGAATTGTGACTATTGATCAAATTTCATTCATTGATCCTAACTAGATTACCTCCCTAAATGGTTCTTATATGCAGACAGTATCGCCCCCACCACATGTTAATTATGTGGCATTGTCTCCCATGACTTCAACTTCTGATGATTAAGATCCGATAGTTGACATGGTGATCTCTTCGATATGGTTATTGGAGCCTGATCTCCTTACCCCTGTTGCGGCCCTCGTCATGTGTTCCTTCCAAAGAATTCTTCTTCCATCCAGTGAAGATCTCTTGGAAGCCATGAGGGAGTTTTGTCCCTTGACATGGTGTCCTTCCAGAGTGTTATCCTCTTGGAAGCCATGATCAATAAGAGTCTACGAGCATCATTTTCCTTTCTGTGGCAATCTCGTTAAAAAATGAAACAAAGGTCTTGAGCATAGTTTCTCTTCTCTGTGGCAAGCTCGTTAAAAAATGAAACAGAAATCTAGGGATTCAACCCAAAGCCTTGAGCATAGTTATTTTCCTATGAAAAAATAATTAAAAAATGAAATAGACACCTCTCATACTAGGTCGATTCTTTTGTTAGGTCTCGTATTTGAAACCCTCATTTCATCCACCCTTATCATTTTTCTCCATCTAGTACAAAAATTGGTGACAACCTCAAAGTCGATGAATGAATTGAATCTTGGGGGGCCATGTCTCCAGCCTTTGATTATCATTTTGGAGCTATGCCGCCATATTTTGAAGGTGGGGGCAGAGTACCAACCATCCATGGTTATCCCTACTTTTGTAATTTACGTTGGGAATTTGCAAGCATAGTTTAATTTCGTTTCAAGCTTGTTTCAAAATGAAACCAATACCGAACATGGTATTAGTTCCTTCTCGCGCTCGAAGAAATATGAGAACGCAACCGAGTAAAATTTTATCTCTTTTTCGGACTCGCATGGATACATGAAAAAGGAACACCTCAGATTCGTCTTTAAGATCTTTTCAGACTCTCTAAACATGAAAAGATTGTCGAGTGATCTTACTTCCTTTCACACTCATTAAAAGGTTTGAAAGGGTGTCTTTCGAGTGGTGGTTTATCTCTTTTTCAGCCTCGCGAGACTAAAATTACGAAAAAGGACAACACTGGATTCATCTTTAAGTTCTTTTCAGACTCTCTAAATATGAAAAATCACTGAGTTTACCTTCTCTGGACTCGTTAAACAATCATACATTGAAGGGCACATATGGGACTGAAGCCTTATTTCTTCTAGTTCTTTAAATAAAGGAAGAGGGACTTACCAAAGGTGAGTTATATAGAGCATGTGTTACCCTCCTTGAGCTCATTAAATCAAAAAGAGGTACTCGTCTATATGGATGGGGGGAAAATTGAAGGAAGCAAGCCAAGCAGTTTTTGGGAACATTACAAGTAACTCTTACAGTCGCCCTTGAACACGACACTTTGTCTTTGCATACATTTTAATTCGTTGAACCTCTACACTGAACCAATCCTCTGAGTTTCTTTACTCCTTTGGGTCACCCATCGAAAGTCACAATATCCACTACATCATCATGTTTTGGTCCATGTCATGTTTCTGTTGTTGTGCCTCAGTGTTCAAGGGAAGTATCTTCCTTGAGAGTCAGCCATCACAAATATCTTGTTTCAATACCCGTGTCGATCCATGTTCATTTGATCTACCAATTACATCTCTATGTTATTTTCATGTCATTGATGGGGGATACATCAACGCCCTCCTTTGGAGAGTATATTCCTATCAACTTCAGCACATTATCTAGGAACTTGACTTAGAAACTAGTTAGTACCTTGGGACCTGCATGCCTCAATGGTAGGCCTCCTTGCATCTGACAGTGGGTGTACATCATTGAACTATGATTGGATGATTCCATGGATGTTTGACTTCATCTCATCCATTTAAATTCATTGGAATGTACTAGATTACCTTGGGAATCATTGACATCAATGGTGATTTCCCTCGTGATTGTTAACGGTTTACCTCATTGACTTGTAATCAAGTGGTTTCTACCATGTTTGACATCAGGACATCTATTCACATGGTTAGATTTGTACTACATAGAGATCAGTAAGAAGACCCCGGGTTGAGTCATCACTCTTATATGTACTTTCCCTAGGTTGCGACGGAGTTTCCTTCGAAAGTTGACACATATACTATCACATGGATCCACTTTGTATTGGTCATGGCTATGTCTTGTCATCGCATAGATCCATTGTGTAGTCTTCGTGGCTACTATTAGTTCAGGTCATAGGAGTATAGATCCACATTGTATCTTCAGTGGCTATACCTTTTTGTCAATATAATTATGGATCTGCAGTGTATTTTATGGAGGCCATACCTTGAAAGTCTTTATCACTCAAGCATAGGTATACCTGCCTTGGGTTTGAAACATGTCATAATATTTGTTTGATGGTTGTGTGTAGCTTCTATCAGGTTCTTTGAGTCCTTACCCTTGCTTGAAAAATTCTACAAAGTAATTCAGTCATTAGTTCTCGTCTTCTAACTTTGTACTTTGGGGGGAAATATGTTACACATCAAAATTACTCATTACGATAATGGCCTAGTGTCGTCATTACCAAATGTTGCAAGTGTCACATTTCACCCACAAGTGTCACAAATATCATACTGTCATCTTGCCTATGTTTTGTCTCGGATGACATTATCAAAGAATACTCAAAATGCACCTCAAAATACTGGTTTTGAAGAGGAGAAATCATTTGACAGAGAGTACAAGTATTTTGACATGGAAAAAGCCACTCAAAAATCAATTTTTGAAGGCAACACTCCCCTATACACTGTCAAGGAGTGCCAATGTTATGTGACCTCTTTTGGGGGAGTGTTCCAATTCTCTGTACCCCATTATGAGGGAACACTTGCCTTTTTTGAGTGAATCTTTGGATTGATGAGAGAAATCAGGGAAGAATCCCTTCATATCTGGAGTTGGTTGGATTCAGATCTGAGGTCAAGGCTCAATCTTAGGGAAGATCCACAACTGATGGAGAAAGATCCTCAACCTATCCCAAGAATCTCTAAGGTGGTTGGGTCTCTCCAAGATTATATAAGGAGGCCTTCTCATGGTAAAAGAAGATAGAGATTGAGAGATACCAAACTTAAGATCTCATGAGTGGTATTGAAGATGGAGACATTGTGAAGCATAAAAATTATGATCTCATAAGGGAGATATGATTGAAGCATCAACATTCTGTGTGTGGATTATTTGATCAATTTTCTAGACAAAGAGAGCTTGGTGAAGTTGTTGCACCTACATCCATGATTGTAAGCGTTTCACTTTGTTTTCATTAATATATATCTATGCTTGGCCTGTTTCATTCAAGTTTATGTGTATTTCTCATGGACTTGTTCTTTTTGATAGATCTATTATGAAGCTAATCATGGTAGAGTAGGAAGTATGTTTCTTTGTTGCTTCTCATTGTATTGCAGGACCTTCTGAAGAACTTGGAGATCAAGATCAGCCTGGATCGATCAAGGACAAAAGTCGGTAAAGGTATTTACCTTTGTTTCTTCTTGTTCCTTGAATAGTTTAGCTTCATGAAAAGTAATGTCAGTGTCCACATTAACACCTTTCTGTCTTGGTTATAGGGGTCTAGTATCCAAGAGGAAATCCACTTGTCTACAGGGGGATTTTCCTGTAATACAAGCAGCAACAGGAAGACTTCAATATGGATTTCATGCGAAGCCTAGAAATAATTTAAAAGAAATTGGATAAGGGAAGTGGATCCATCAAATCAGGGAGCCACATTTTACCTGATGAGGAAATAAGAGAAAGAAGTAGTAGCATACATCACCAGCACTCCCAAAGCACTCCAAAAGGAGGCCACACAACAGTTCAAGTCCATTTCCTACCATAAAGAATAGAAGATATGAAGTGGATGAACTAAAGGGTGAAATGAATAATATCAAACCTTCTACTTTTGATGGTGGGCACCAGAAAGATGAATACGTTGAGACATGGCTACTTGGCATGACGAAATATTTCCAATTGCATAATTATTCCTCTCATGCAAAAGGAAGAATTGCAATCTATCAGTTGAAAGGAAAGGCATCCATATGGTGGGATAATATTGTGCAAGTGTAGCACATCAGAGAGAAGAATGTTACATGGAAGGAATTCAATAGACATTTTGA
Source organism: Picea engelmannii (assembly GCA_009831015.1). NCBI lineage: Eukaryota > Viridiplantae > Streptophyta > Pinopsida > Pinales > Pinaceae > Picea > Picea engelmannii. The sequence continues at coordinate 102,399 of ML801894.1, read as the reverse complement.
AAAGAATTACTTAACCAAGAGATACTATGACAAAAAGATGAAAGAGTTCTTTGAACTTAAAGATGAAAGAGTTTTATGAACTTAAAGAGTTAATAAAATAAAAATCCCTCCTTGTGACTCCCATCATCACTTTCATATTTTGACAGTTAATATTAATGATAATTGAAATTATTTCCAAAAATAGATTACCCATATATCCAAAAAATAGTGTGTTGTCCAAAATTTCAGAAGTCAACTATTCTCAACAATTAATAAATTAAAATTTAAAATCCATATTTGCCACTCTAGGAGGCAATATTTCCCTTGTTGTTGTTGTCACCTTTTGATCTCTCTAAATTTTCCTTAGGCTGTGTGGAGCCTTTAGGCCTAATCTCATTGATCACATGAGAGCAATCATCTCTCAAATGCATGCGGGAGGACACGGATTTGGTAGAGTCATTTGAGGGTGATGAAGGAGCAGCAATGGCTTTTCCTTTGTTAGGAGCATGGTGGTCCTTGGTTTTTAACCTTTTACTTGCATGAGAAGATTGTACTAGTGAGTGGATAGGGGAAGCTTGGACAATTTGATTAACGGGTGGAGGAGCAGGTAGAGATAATTTAGGCCAGCCACGATGTTGGGAGACTTTCAGGTGGACAATCTCTTGCCATCTGTCATTTTTAGGGACTTCAGGTTGCAGTGATACATGAGGAGGCACTAGGATACCAGGGACCTGTGGGGCTTGGTAGGGAGGTCTTTTAGGCCTAGGTTGGACCACTCCTTGCCCAATCCAGTTAAAAAATTTAGCTTGAAATAGTTGGCCTAAATTTTGCATGTCTACATCAAAATGTATAGAGAATATTGGCCTTCTAGGGCCCCTATTTCAATTTCCTCTTCCTTGGTTACCCTAGACATGACTACCTCTGCTGAAAAATCTCATTCGTGTATGCATTATTGATTAGAAAATAGTTTCTTTAGCAACCATACATGACAATTCTTTTAAATATGAAATAAAATTTGGCTCAACAACATATCAGACTCATGTAATCCAATCCATACAAATCGTTTAATGGTTTCCAATGAGCAGGGGATGAACAAGGGTTTTGGGATATGTGCAAGATTGTATTGAGGGAAAAGTGTTAAAATGAGGGGGAAAATATCATGATTACTGCTCACAGACATCGAACAATCAACTATATCATAAACCAAGAATATATCACTGGAATTCATCCATGTGCGGTCTCTTTAACTATCATAATACATAATTTATCTTAACTATAATTAAATTTTAAGAATAGGGAGTGGATAGTGAATATGGGAAGGTGAGGGAATTGTAATGTGTGAAAAGTGAAATAATGGTAGGGAAAAGTGTTGGACACACCTACCACACTTAGACGGGGGGTGATTGAGTGTGGGGCTCTTTTTCCCAAAAATTCCCTCTTGCACTAAAACTCATCAATTAGCATTCAACATTTATTCATTACCCATTGCTATCATTTATAACCAGTTAGATGTGATCACATATCAACAACATATATCATCAGTATATCATCAACAAGTCATCGTCACAATGAACACAAAGGACACAAGATGTATGCACAATTTTCTTTTTATTACGAACTATAATCCTTGGGGTTTATCAACAACAATTGAATAGAGTGCAACCCTACAAGAGCACCAGCTCTATATGCAAGACTCAACTTATATTCTCAGCACCAACTAAGATGAGGCAACAATCCTCAATAGATATCAATCTATCAATAGGTACACGACATATCAGTAGTGCAACCCGCGTGTGCACACGCCCTGGCTCACTACAGCCTATGTGTAAATGTGACCATTGTATAATGCAACAAGCGTATGCTTCTAAGCAACTAGGGTTTTTCTTTTCTTCACATGCTTAGATCCTCTGCAACCTGCAATCACTTTCTCTTATGTCTTCCACTATCCAAATTGACCCACATCCAATCACAACACATCCAGTCTCTCCAATAGCTTTCTCATGCTCCACAACAAATCAATATGAATGCTATCTCAATCATGTATAAATAACTAGTATACCATAGCAATCATGTCACTACTGAATCATAAGAGTGTTTCTCACTCCATCAACCAAATCAACCAAACTGAGCCACATCAAAGAAGCCATACCAAACATAGCACGTCAAACAATAGTATCCATCAAGACAATAATGTAACCATACCAATGTCTCGGTGATAGATCTGAGGCCATAGAATGAAAATCTGGAACCTGCATCATCATCCAAGAGCTTGGCACCAGCTCAAACAAAAATCTCCATGATTTTATCCACTCCACACTCCCTGTACATAGTCAACTAGCATGTACACTCACCCTATACACAACCAGCCCACGTGTACATGCACCCTATACACAGACAACCCGCGTGGACATCAGAAAATAGGGTTTTTTATGAATTCGAGACTTTTTCCATCAAGATCTCTGACATTTCCGAAACTTTGATGTATCCATGAGATCCTCCTCTCACTCTCTTCCTCAGAATAGATCTTCAATCATGCTCAAGATATCCACACCAATAGGATGCTCTCACAAGAATTTCTCCATCCATACTCCACAAGATATTCACAAGAAGTTCTCCATTCATCCACAAAAGGGATTCTCAACATATGTCCATTTTACAAGAGATCCTAGCTTCTTATTTATAGTTTCATCTTCTAGGTCACTTAACCCATTTTTAGGTTACTTAACCCATTTTTAGGTTACTTAACCTATTTTCCTTATTTTAGGGTTAACCACTTTCCATGAATAGAAAGTTGTCCAATACTTTATCATTTAAATATTCCTTCTTGATTTTGTCACTTCATTTTATCTTTTAAATAATCTTTCTTAATTTTGTCACTTTACTTTATCATTTAAATAATGATTTCTTCTTTTCAAGCACTTTGACTTCTTTGACCTTTTGGGGCTTCAAGCCATCATATGGGGGTCCTTCAAATTCGTAGAGCCATAACTCTCAAACCGTGAGGAGTTATGTGACATTCCACATACCACCCGAAATGGCATGTCAAGCACTATCCATCTAGGATAGTTTCACCAACAACTTCATTGATCTTCATCTCATTAATCCACATGCAAGCATGGGTCCTCCAACTATTCTTCTATGATAATTCAATCCGTAAAGTGTCTTCCCGTGAGGGCTTTCACCATAAGGGGACCACTTTGGAGTTCATCCATTTGTGCACCTTATCAATCATGATAAGACAATAATGATTCATCTTTGCATCAATTCACCACTGCATCATATATATCAACTATGCATCATGTATCAATGACAACTCATTGATCCATCTTCATCAATGCATCATATCAATGATCTATATTTATCAATTGATTTCCACTTGGACATCTAACATTCTCATCAAAGGCATCATATCAATGATCCATCTTTATCAATTGGTTTCCACTTTGACATATATCATTCTCATCAATGGAATCATATCAATGTTCATCAATCAATCAATTACTTGACATCAATCAAACCAAACCATTTACATCAATGACATATGATCCAACAATCTCCCAAATAATCAAACCATTGCCATCAATGACAACATGATCCAACAATCTCCCCCTTTGGCATTGATGGCAATACCAACATTGATGTCAACTCTAATTACCAATTATTAATGTCAACATGTAGATAAGGCATGATCTTCATCAATAGTCATTGTGACTATCTCTCCACATCAATCTCTCCCATCAAAAGACATCAATCACATCAATGTGATTATCTCTCCCCGTTTGACATCAATGGCAAAGGGCCATTCTCCTCTTGGGGCTGTTCCCCCTGTCTTGTTGTTGCTGTACAATCTCTCCCCTTTTGAACAAGGGATATCAATCTGATGTAATGCTGAAAATACATCGAACATACTCCCCTTGTGACCATCGCTCCTCTTGGATTTATGCCTTTATGATCTTTCTTCAAATATAGGTCTCTTTTCTAGGTATGCATTTGATAAATATCTCCTCCTAGAATTAGGGGAAGAAGAATGACTCCCCCTAAGGGTATGTCTCCCCCTATCTTCTCTGCAAGATGAACAATATGCCACCATATGACGATCCTTGGACCTGATCATGCATCAAACTTGTTCCATACCATACATCATGAAACAAAATATATGTCACCAATGAAATAGAGAATCATGAACAATATATCAAC
>ML801894.1:80462-95956 GCA_009831015.1 Picea engelmannii | reverse complement strand
GCTGCTCCCATTGTCTTCAAATACACTCTCATCTCTATTCTCCAAGTAGAATAGTTTTCCTCATCAAGGATTGTAACTTCATCATCCATTTGTGTGTCTATGGATCTCCTTCAAGCTTGTTAAGGCTTGTAGTGAAGGCCCGCCCTGATACCAATTGTTGGAAACACCTACCACACTTAGAGGGGGGCTGAATGAGTGTGGGGATCTTTTTCCCAAAACTTCCCTCTTGCACTAAAACTCATCAATTAGCATTCAACATTTATTCATTACCCATTGTTGTCATTTATAACTAGTTATATGTGAGCACACATCAACAACATATATCAGCAGTATATCATCAACAAGTCATCATCACAATGAACATAAAGAACACAAGATGTATGTACAATTTTCTTTTTATTACAGATTACAATCCTTGGGGTTTATCAACAACAACTGAATAGAGTACAACTCTACAAGAGCACCAACTCTATATGCAAGACTTATCTTACATTCTCAGCACCAACTGAGATGAGGCAACAATCCTCAACATATATCAATCTGTCAACAGGTACGAGACCTATCAGTAGTGAAACCCGTGTGTGCACACACCCTGGCTCACTAAAACCCACGTGTAAATGTGGTCAGTGTATAATGCAACAAGCATATGCTTCTAAGCAACTAGGGATTTTCTTTTCTTCACATGCTCAGATCCTCTGCAACCTGCAATCACTTTCTCTTCTGTCTTCCCCTATCCAAACTGACCCATAGCCAGTCACAACACATCAAAGCTCTCCAATATCTTTCTCATGCTCCACAACAAATCAATATGAATGCTATCTCAATCATGTATAAATAACTAGTATACCATAGGAATCATGTCACTACTGAATCACAAGAGTGTTGCTCACTCCATCAACCAAATCAACCAAACTGAGCCACATCATAGAATCCATACCAGGAATTCCCTAAGCATTCACAACACATCAAAAAATAGTATCCATCAAGACAATAATGTAACCATACCAGTGTCTCAGTGATAGATCTGAGGCCATAGAATGCAGATCTGGAACCTACCTCATCATCCAAGAGATTGGCACCAACTCAAACAAAAATCTCCATGATTTCATCCACTCCACGCTCCCTATACACAGTCAACCCATGTGTACACTCACCCTATACAAAACCATCCCATTGTTATCAGACAAATCGGTAGGTGCGGACATTAACTGATCTCCCTAGATCCACCTAGATCTAGAACAAAACACACTGGAACATGACGCTTTCCTTAAGTTTTAAATATTGAATTTACTAACTAAAGAGGGATAGGTGACATGCCGTTTAAATGCCACTTCCTCTCGCTTTCGCCATCCTAGCTCCATTCCAACACTTATACAAGGATGATCCTGCAAAAGAATGCAACCAACCAAAGTGATAGTAATAGCATAAACTCAATATAAACCTATGTATGTGATCAAGGAATCATAGAATAAAACACAACAAGCTTTATAGGAAAGAATCATATCACTGTATCATATTAAATATGAAAGAGAGATTACAACCATGTCCTTGATGTCGTAAGGTCCCTTCCAACTCTCCTTCATTCCCCACACACTTTCACTCCAAGAATTCTGAGAGCACAGATCTGATAATATTCACAATCTATCTTGACAAAGGCAAAACTCAAAGACACTCTAACCAAGCTAATAATTCCAAGCCAAATCCAAGCTCCAAAAGCTCCAAAGATAACCTTCTCCATGAGATCTCCTCTTGTTTTATAAGATGAAGAGGATAAGGTGAGGAGGTTAGGATGATCCCACCAAATCATGAAAGTGAGTAAGATCCAAACCATTCATATGCCACCTCACCATGGAAGTTTCTCCTTCTAGAAGATTCAAGAAAATGCTTGTTTTTCCCACGTGTAAGCATTCTTGCACCCTACCTATAGAGAAACCTGTGAATCTCTCACAACCTAGCTATGGTGAAACCTGCAAGAATCAGGCATTCTTGCACCCTGCCTATATAGCAACCTACAAACTTCCCTTTTTATAGGGTTTTTACAAAGGAGAATGCAACTTCTTTTCTTAGGAAAAGTTCTTCTCCCTTCCTTCTTTAGGAACTCAGACCACTGACCCCTCTGAAGACTACATACAGGTTTACATCATTAACAATCATAGGGATGAAAAAAATAATGTGTAATAGAAAGCCCCCCAAAGTATGAAGTTAGAAAAGAGTGACAGCTGAAATACTTTGTCAAGTGTGTGCAGGGAACAAGAAACAGTCGGTCAAAAACCTGCCAATAAACAAGGAAATACAATACAATAATATATCATCACTGAGGTAGGCATTCCCATACTCAGAATACAAATGACTCAGAGCATAAATGATGACATGCGAAGATCCATGTCAAGTAAGACACGTCATAGCCACCAAACATACACTGTGGATCCATGCCAATATGACTCAAATCTGAACATAGCCACAAAAAATACATCGTGGATCTATGTGTTAGAGACTCAAATTTGAACATAGCCACCAGACATACAATGTGGATCTATGTAACAGTACACTGAATATACTCCAACGCAACCTGGATCTATCAAAAAATATCCAGGGTCTTCATGTCCACCACTCTATAGTACGAATCTAACCATGTGAATACATGTGTCGAAGTCGAACATGGTAGAAACCACTTGATTACTGGTCATTAGTGTATACCATTAACAAGTGCGAGGTAAATCACCAATAATGTCAATGAATCCCAAGGTACACTAGTACAATCCAACGAATGTGAATTAATGAGCTGAAGTCGAACACTCGGCGAAATCTCCTGATCAGGGGTCAATAATGAAAACCCACTATCGAAAGCATGGAAACCTGCCATTGAGGCATGAAAGTTCCAAGGTACCAATTAGTTTCTAAGTCTAATTCCTGGATAATGAGTTGAAGTCGACAGGAAAAGACTTGTCACAGGAGGGCCTTAATGTATCCCCCATCAATGACATGAAACAAATAACAATATTTGATGTAGGTCAGAGTAACAAGTGATTCAAGACCGACTCAGGGATGGTCGATGCAATAGAAGGCTTAAGGACTGCAGAAATGGCCGACACAATTGAAGGCTTTCCGGGTTGAACTTCTCTTTGAACATATTGATGACACGACAACTGTCTTGGAAACACTGATTCAACAACAGGGATCATAAAACCGATTTGTAATCTTATAAAGGAGTATGATCAGGAGACAAGTGGATTTTCCAACCTATACACAAAACGAGTGAACGAGTGTCATGTTCAAAACTGACTCTTCCACAGAATACAGGTTTAGATACATTTCTTTCCCAATTTTTCCCCCACCATTTCTGGCGAGTACCTCTTTATTTTTACGCAAGCTTGAGGAGGATAACATATGCTTGAAATGTAATCTCATCCTTCAGATGAGTCCCTCGGATTATGTTTAACGAACCCTAAGAAGGAGTGGTTCGGTCCCATATGGGCCTTTCAATGTTTGTTTTATGAGTCCAAAGAAAGAAAACTCAAGGGTTTTTCATGTTTTGAGAGTCTGAAAAACACTTAAAGAGAACTCTCCCAGTTCCCTTTTCATAAATTAGTCTGATGAGACTAAAAAAGAGATAAACTATTTCTCAACAGACGTTTTCTTCAAATACTTTAATGAGCATGAAAAGAACAAGGTAGCTCGACAATCTTTTCATTTTTAGAGAGTCTAAAAAGAGCTTAAAGGGAACTCCAAGGGGTTCCTTTTTTGTATAACCTTTACGAGTCTGAAAAAGTGATAAAAGTATACTCGGTTACATTCTCACTTATTTACGAGCATGAGAAAGAACAAAGACTAAGCTCGATAACTTATTCTCATGTATTTACGAGCATGAGAAAGAACAAAGAATAAGCTTGGAATTGTTTTCATTTTTACGCAATCTTTAAAACAAAACAAAACTATGCTTGGACCTGGTTTCATTTTTACACAAGCTTAAACCATAGAAAACTATGCTTGCGACTTCCCAATGCATAACACAAGCATGGTTGGTACTTATCCCCCAGCTTAAAAATCTAGTGGCTCAAACTTCAGCATGAAGTCCAGAGGCTATAAGAAAATGCCCCCCAAGATTCGTTTCATCCAACTACAAAGGAGAATGAAATGAAGCTTCAAATACTAGATGAAGGACTTGATGCAAATAGAGAGGGGGAAAACTATTTCATTTTTTAACAAGCTTGACATAGAAACAAGAACTATGCTCATAACCTACATTTCATTTTTTAACGAGGTTGCCACAGAGACGAAAAAACTATCCTCGTAAGTGGTTTCATTTTTTAACGAGCTTGAAATCCGAAAACCATGCTCAAATAGCTTTGGTTGTTTAACGAGGTTGCCTCAGAGATGCAAAAACTATCCTCAAGTGGTTTCATTTTTTAACGAGCTTGAAATTAGAAAACTATGCTCAAAGACCTCTATTTCATTTTTTAACGAGGTTGCCTCAGAGACATAGAAACTATCCTCAGCTTCTCTTCTTGATCATGGATTCCAAGAGGACAATGCTCCAGAATGACACCATGTCAAGGGACAAAACTCAGTCATGGCTTCCAAGAGGTCTTCACTGGAAGGAAGAAACACACTCTGGAAGGACACCATGTCAAGGGTTGCGACAGGAGTAAAGAGATCAAGCTCTAACAACCCTATCGAAGAGATCACCATGTTAACTACTAGATATAAGTCATCAAAAGTTGAAGCCATAGGAAACAACGCCACATAATTGACCTGTGGCGGGGGCAATACCATCTGCATGTAAGAACCATTTAGGGAGGAAATCAAGTCGTGGTCAATGAATGAAAGTTGATCAAAAATCACAACTCATCCATCGTGAGGGAAAGATATCACATGAAAAAGAGTAGACACAATATCTTTCATGGCATAGACATAATATCACCCAAGGAGTAAGGAAAAATCCAAGGGGTCTTGGACAACCATGACATCAATAAAGATAGTTTTCCCTCCCAAAGTTACAGGAAACTGAGGAAGGGTCCCTAAAGGTTGACTAGTTCTTTTGTTAAAAGATAACAGATTTTGTGTAACCGGTGCAAGTGGAGGATAACCCAAAGCTTGCCAAGCAATGGAGGACAAAATACTAATACACGAACCTTCATCTATCAACGTCTGAGGAACCTCCCGACCACAAAATTGCACTGTAATCTGTAAAGGAATGTGAGAGGGAAGACAAGGTCCAGTTAGCACACCCCAATCAAAACGTATGGCCTCATTACTTGGAGGGGGTTCCATGGGATATGGAGGAATACCCCCCAACATGGTAGAGTCTGTATCAATGAGAAAAATGTGGGCAGTATCAGGTTTACTCTCGAGCGAGAGAGTAGGATCAACCGATGATGGGATCAAATCGACCATGCAGGCACTCTTCAGAGGAAGAGTTGGATTGACCGAGGAAGGGACTGGATCAATCACTTTAGCACTCATCAAAGGAGGAGTGGGATCGACCGATGATAGAACCAGATGGACCACTTGGGTTACATTCTCCATGGGGAGAATGGGGTTGACAGGTGGAAATAGATCGACCGCTTGGATTTCACTCTCTAACGGGAGAGTGGGATCAACCGAGGATTGGATCAGATCAACCACTTTGTCAACTGGTTCAATTGAGGACGTGACTAGATTGACCATTTGATCAACCGGACTGACCGATGAAGGGACCAGAGTGATCATTCCATCAACTATTGGAGGGTTGAGAGAAAGCTTACGGTAAGCAGCTGGAAGTTGAGGTTGTGAAACAGTCATGTCTTCCAGTAATTTTGAGGCTTCGTCCATATGAGGACAAAGGTGAGTGAGATGACTCCCTTTGCATAACATACATGGGAACTTGACTCTACTTTTCTTCTTCCCAATCGTATCATGACTGGTTGATGGGGGGTCATTAGCATGTTGTTCAGAGGATGACGACATGGACTGGAAAGGAGATGTAGACCATGCTTCTATAACCTTGGATAGACCAGGGCAATCCTTAAGAAGATCGCTACCCTTACAAAGCCTGCAAGGGTACTTGGGCTTACGAGTTGTTTGGGTGATCTTGACATCATCAACATTCAGAACACGATTAATAGTAACTAGTTGTTTTCCAACATATTTGACAGTGGTTGGAGGTTTTGACCCTCGCTTATCTTTCTTCTTCTTAATCTTTCTTTTCTTCTTCTTCTTATTCAGCGGGTTACTAGCTTCAAAACTTTCACCCGACGAAGAAGATGAAATGGAAGGCAACATTGCAAGTGAAGAAGGCGAAGAAGACCTTACTAGTGAAGAAGGTGAAGGATCAACATGAGGTTGATGCTCTTGGGGGGAAGTGCTTGTGACTGAAGCACTAACTGCATTCGGGATTATCTGAGTGGAAAACAACCATACTGACAATCCAATAGTGAGACCTAGAAGGATCAAAGTAGCGATGTGAGGAGGACCAATGTTTCCATAAGAAGGAAAAATAAAAGGTTCCCCTGGAGCAGGGGTTCCTTCATTGGTCATTCTAGGAACTAACACCATTAAATAAATCCAACCTAGAGTTTGCTAGGGAAAACAAACAACACATTCTAAAAATCTAAGAAGCAAGCAAACAAACAACACCTTCTTACATTGAGCACACTAGTTGGTGATGAAATCCAATGTCGTAGGAACAATGTAAGAAGGGGCCGAGATAGAGCGGGTGGAAAAGTTACATTGACGACCTGCTTAACGAACTTACACCTTGGTGAAAGCTTCCACAAATAATCGTAGGTAGACCCTCCAAGGAGCCTGAGTGAGTTTGGCCAATGTCAATTCCAGGTACCATGAAGACTTGCCCCTCCACAGTCACCTCGTGTAAAGAACCTAGAGAGATAGGCCACTAAGGTTACCAATCACTACAGTGATGCCTGGGAAAATAGTCGATAGTCCAATCCATGAGCAAGGGCAGGGTATCTAGCTCAAAATCAACTTGAAAGGCTTCCACTCATCATTGTGGGTAGACCTCTCAAGAGACGCCCATAATACACATAATCTCTACACCAAGACCAACAAAGCAGGGTGATTAACTCTGCTAGTCTCAATGCGACCTCATGATTGACCCTTGTGTTAGAAGGGCTTCCCAGGACAGAATGAAGTAAGTGGATTTAACTGCTCCCTAACTCAAGATTCTATGTTTGTTTGCAACTTTGGAAAGTTATCTTTCACACCTATTCCAAAGCCCTAATGCTAATCTAATGTAGGTTTTCTACCAGAAAGTATAAAAAATGTCTAATCAGTTTTTTATAAGCGCTTTATTTTATGGTTGTTGTTACTCAAAAGGAAAATGGCGTGGACAATATGGTGTTTTGACCGACTCAAAAATTATGCAAATATATGAAGATGCAATCTTTTCATTTCGATGAAAGCTATGTTACGAGAAGGAGAAAACATTTAGCATTCCCATATGCACGATGTCCCAAAATATATTAAACTCATCAATATCAAGATTCTCAAGAAATGAGAAAAAGGTGAGGAGGTTAGGATGATCCCACCAAATCATGAAAGTGAGTAAGATCCAAACCATTCGGATGCCACCTCACCATGGAAGTTTCTCCTTCTAGAAGATTCAATAAAACACTCGTTTTTCCCACGTGTAAGCATTCTCTCACCCTTCCTATAGAGAAACCTGTGAACCTCTCGCAACCTAGCTATGGTGCAACCTATGAGAATCAGACATTCTCGCATCCTGCCTATATAGCAACCTGCGAACTTCTCTTTTTATAGGGTTTTTACAAAGGAGAATGCAACTTCTTTTCTCAGGAAAAGTTCTTCTCCCTTCCTTCTTTAGGAACTCAGGCCACTGACCCCTCTAAAGACTACATACAAGTTTACATCATTAATGGTCATAGGGATGATGAAAATAATGTGTAACACCCACGTGTACATGCACCCTATACACAGACATCCTGCATGGACATCAAAAAATAAGGTTTTCTGTGAATCCGAGACCTCTGCCATCAAGATCTCCGACATTTCCGAAACTTTGATGTGTCCATGAGATCCTCCTCTCGCTCTCTTCCTCAGAATATATCTCTAATCATGCTCAAGATATCCACACTAATAGGATGCTCTCACAAGAATCTCTCCATCAATACTCCACAAGATATTCACAAGAAGCTCTCCATTCATCCACAAAAGGGATTCTCAACACATGTCCATTTTACAAGAGATCCTAGCTTCTTATTTATACTTTCATCTTCTAGGTCACTTAACCCATTTTTAGGTTACTTAACCCATTTCTAGGTTACTTAACCTATTTTCCTTATTTTAGGGTTAACCACTTTCCATGAATAGAAAGTTNTCCAATACTTTATCATTTAAATATTCCTTCTTGATTTTGTCACTTCATTTTATCTTTTAAATAATCTTTCTTGATTTTGTCACTTTACTTTATCATTTAAATAATGATTTCTTCTTTTCAAGCACTTTGACTTCTTTGACCTTTTGGGGCTTCAAGCCATCATATGGGGGTCCTTCAACTTCATAGAGCCATAAGTCTCAAACCATGAGGAGTTATGTGACATTCCACATACCACCCAAAATGGCATGTCAAGCACTATCCATCTAGGATAGTTTCACCAACAACTTCATTGATCTTCATCTCATTAATCAACATGCAAGCATAGGTCCTCCAACCATTCTTCTAGGATAATTCAATCCGTAAAGTGTCTTCCCATGAGGGATTTCACCATAAGGGGACCACTTTGGAGTTCATCCATTTGTGCACCTTATCAACCATGATAAGACAATAATGATTCATCTTTGCAACAATTCACCACTGCATCATATATATCAACTATGCATCATGTATCAATGACGACTCATTGATCCATCTTCATCAATGCATCATATCAATGATCCATCTTTATCAATTGGTTTCCACTTGGACATCTAGCATTCTCATCAAGGGCATCATATCAATGATCCATCTTTATCAATTGGTTTCCACTTGGACATATATCATTCTCGTCAAGGGCATCATATCAATGTTCATCAATCAATCAATTTTTTGACATCAATCAAACCAAACCATTTACATCAATGACATATGATCCAACAATATCCCAACTAATCAAACCATTGCCATCAATGACAACATGATTCAACAAAAAGAGCAAATACTATTCGAAAAAACAATTAAGTAATCCATAAAAATAGTTATGTATGCAATACAACTATTCCAACACCAATTAAACAATTATTGTAACCAATTAAACAATTATTGTAACCAATTAAAAAATTACTGTGTGTTAAAACTTGTTCATTGTCCCACATCCAATTTCTTTAAAAATATTCAATTAACAGTGTATAATCATACTCAAAATCGTCATGACTTTCACCCATCTTGTTTAAAGAATTTTGTTTCTTTTCATTTCCTTCCCTTTTATATTTAAAACAAAATCCAAAGGAACACACAGTCATATTTCTTCAACTCCGTTCAACATATAAAAATATCAACAACCGCCCATAATTGTAATTTCTCAAATCAAACATAGACATGGGTCTTTCCTGAGTTGAGCAGACTCTTTTAAAACATGCCTGATTCCATTCTTTTGACAATATTAACAATTAAATTTGCAATGAAACCATACTACAAAAAATCTATGCTTCATCTTTGATGGTGCAATAAAACAAAACGATGCATGACATATCCATAAATCATACATAGTAAACAACCAAGTCATAGTCATCAACTCTCCAACTTGCAATAATCCTGATTGGGACAAATTAAACACACGACAACCACCAACTTCAATTTATACCACGTTGTAGGAACACACAAACCAATGCATAATGAAAAGAGGCATCTCTGTGACTATACATTACCGTTTACTCCCAATCAATCAATATATAAAAATGATGAGTTATCAATTCAACTATCACAAAAAAGGAGGTAGCGACTATATACCAATTATAATTTCCAATTACAACCCTCCAACAACCCGATCAAACAGAGACGAGACAATAATCAAAGCCACTATCAATACTACTCAACCAACTTATGACAATCAACAAGATACCTAACATAGTGAAACTAGTTGAGTTTATCAAAATCAGGCTTTGTAACCAATGAACATAAGAAATAATCAAGGGTTCGCTCGGTCACCTAACACATGGAGACTGGAGGTCGACCATATCAACAGTAGGTGAGAACCTTCGAAACAAGAACGGTGGATCCATGTTATGAACATAAATATATCTTATGTGAGCGAACTTTGTTCATCTCAATCCACAAGTCTTAATACCCATAGATTTATAAAATAGGGTTATAGTTCAACACCAGGAAAGGTAGGCCACAATGTAGAGGAGCAGATATTTCTCACTGGAGAGTAACCAATACCAAGAACGTGCAGAGTCATAACCCTTGCGCTCTTCTCAAGAAACAAACCACTTATAACAATTTTGATGGAAATGCAGACCCCAGGTACTACCAACAACCCTAAAGCATTCTTCTTGGCATAATGGCCACCCCATAACTAGTTGTATTGATGCCAATACCACAAAATAAGACCACGACCAGGTGAAAAGATATATAGTGACCAAAAGGCAGTTCAGAATATACACAACAACCCCATAGCACTGAATACAACCGGATATGGTTACCATAACTGTGAGGAGGCAGACAACAAGGCTAAACAGAATGAAACCCTCCAACAAAATACCCATAAAGACAACAGAGAGCCATTACAATTTCCACCACACAGAATAGCCAATGAAATCACAACTTCAATCATCGATTTTTCCATTTGCAATGAATAACACACACATTCATTCCATAGAAAACACCACGCATTTACACAGTTTCCAATCTCTAGAAAACACAGATCAACACATTACTAATACAACGTTCATTTCATATACAACGAATTCATGGATGGGAGAAAAGAACCATACCTGTAACCAATGGTTTTAAAAATGTGAGCTAATGGAGCAGTTCCCTCTATGCCTGAATCTCAGAGCTTAACCACAGAAAAACCAAATGAATAATAACCATGCTAGGGTGATGGCCCAGTGGGAGAAGTATGGAGTGACGTGCATTTACTTCACGTCGCTTCCATCCTCCATTTCATTCAATTTCATAGTACACGCTAGCCAGCCAAACCATACCATTAATCCATGCCATTAATTCCATGCATCTAAACTTGCACATATTTCTTGCCAATTGCGCCACCCCAATCCATATTAACCATTGCCCAAACCATACCATAACATATATCAAATGTTCCCATTATAACTCAATATAAATCGTATAGCCACTAACATTGCTAGTTAGGACTAACATTAATTTCTTTTAATTTCATTTTCACATAGTATAGCATAGCTTAGTATAGTATAGTTCCCTTCCTTGGATTGTTTTTCATGTTGCTCTTGTCTCTTGTTGTTACTAACATGTGTCTTGTGCAGGTGTAATAGGTAGTGAATCATGGCAATAATGGCAATAATGGCAATGTGATAACAGTAAATATAAGTCATTCATGACATAGAATTTTAGAGCTTAGAATAACGGAATCAACACATCAATTGCATTATCCATCTTCCATTATGTCACAAACAAAACCAGTATTTCATCATCAATCATGTAGAAACTTGTAAACAACAGAGAAACAATAGAATAAAATGTGTGATAAGACTATCCTTGATCCTCCAGTCAACAAGGGGGTCCCACCTACTAGTATTATATATCATTAGCATAGTTTAAATAATAAGTTTAAGAAATATTTTGCGAGCGATATTCCTCGTTGCGATTCTAATCGTCAACAAACCGACAACTCCACAGGGAAATATGTTTCCAACATATTAAGAACCTAGAATATATGGTTTTGCAGACCAATAATAGTGGATCAAGAAGATATAACCAGAATGATCATGCAACAGGGGGAAGTTAGCGGATTTAATGGAAAAATGACCGGGAATTTGGGAATAACTCATGGGAAATGTTAAGTATGAGGGGGTTTATCCCTGTATGCATAATCATTCAACCATAATTTTCTCTTTACTTCAAGGATACAAGTTTATGCACTTGCCTTTTTAATTCACAAATGGATGAAGAAAAGGAAAGTAGAAGCAGGAGATAACCAATTTCTTTATAAGACAACAGTGAAAGCAGATAACAAATTCAATTATGCTTTCAGGGGGGAAATCGTAACAATTGTGTAAGCTTGATTTGTATTGACTAACAATACCTTGTAGGAGTGTCACTATGGCAGAACTGATACAACATCTTATTCTTCACCAAAAATAAACTAAAAGATGAAAAACAATAAAATTCATGACAGAAATGGGACTTAAAATTTAAAATAGCAGAAATAAAATGAAAGAATTGCAAAAGCAAAATGAAAGATATTAAGAATGAAGAAGAAATTAAACTATTGTAAAAGCATAAATGAAAAACAATGGTGAAAATGAAAGCATAACTAGACTACTAATATACAGAAAATCCAAACATCGTTAAAACTTTTCAAGTTGGTTCCACGTAGTGTTTTAAGTGAGAACCGTTAGTGTTGTAGGAAAACAATCACTCTTGTAAATATTTTAGAATGTAAGAGTTAGTACCCAGGACAAAAGTGATCTTGAAAGGACCTAGCCATAATTATTGAAACTTTGAGACAATTGATAGCCCTTTAAAGTACACGATTAGATCATCAAGTTAAACATGAATAATCTTACCGATCAAATTCTTGAAAGTTATTTGCATAGGTATTTTAAAAGTGGTACTCGCATCAGATAAGACAGAAGTCACACATTCTTAAGTCAAGGTACCCCAATGAGTAATAAAGGTGGTTTTGTATGTATATGCCCCTTTTATCTTGATTTGATTGTAACCAGAAAAATCGTCAAGTAAGGGCATCATTTGTGACCATGCAACTTGCTGCAGAATCATTTCCATGTTAGAGAGAGGAAAGTGATATTTCATAATAGCCTGATTAAATGCATGAAAATCAATGCAAAATCTGATATGATCAGTGGCTTTCTGAACATGAACTAAATTTGAAATCCATTCAGAATACTTGACCTGAAAGATGATTCCATCCTTCAATAAGTTTTCCAACTCCTTTCGAATAGTTGCTTTCAGTGCAGGGTTGATAGGCCTTTGTTTTTTCTTAACTAGTTTTATGCCTTCCTTGATGGGAATGGAATGATGTATATGTGCAGGATCAAAACCACAAATATCCTCATAAGACCAAGCAAAAACATCTTGAAATTCGCCAAGCAGATTGGAAAACTTCATTTTCTCTTCATCAAAACATTGGGCACCTATTTTAACATTCTTTAGAGACTCAGGTGTTTCAATGTTCAAGGAGATGGTTTCACCCACCTTCCTTTTCAACTCCTCTTCTTTTTGTTTCTCTTTATTTCCTACATCACTCAATGAAAATGAACTCTCTAGAGGAGTCAAGCCCTTAGGAATCTTGTTATCTTCTATGGATATAATTTCCTTGGGCTTATAAGGTTCATTTTGAATGAAAGCACAAATTCTCTCATCGCTAGGGAAGACCTACCAAGATTCTATATTGTCAGGGATATATGGACGATATAGAGATTGAAAAGTACAATCAGGTCTATGTGGAAGAGGTTGTCGATTAGGAGAGGCTGCAAAAATAATAACTAATCATCCATTGAGTTCAATTCCCTCTTAACATGAGTAATGTTGAAAGATAATAGGTTCAAGATAAGTGCCCAAACATTCTGGGTGTATCACTTCATCAACTTGTTTCTAAGAGAATATATCTTACATACAAGGTTCACAACAAGCTTAGAATATCCAAAAACTGAAAGGTGACCACAACCAAAATTATAGGTGTTTTCAATGCCTAATAATAAAGCTTTGAATTAAGTGAAATTGTTTGTGCAAGCAAACTCCAACCTATAAGAAAAGTTATGAATTTTCCCCATAGGAGAGTACAATATTATGTCATATTTGTTACCTTCACTAGAGCATGAACCATCAAAGTTCATGTGCCACATATCATCATCCAAATCGATTGGTTCCAAGGGAATGTTATCCTCATCGGAAAAGATGGAATAAACCCCTAGGTCCTCTTCGATATAGTTCACATTAGGTTGTGGGATACTTTCTATGTAAGGTGAAATCCTTCCCTATATAAGGACTATAATGTGTTTACCATTCCGAGGAATGGATAAGTGTGTCTCGTTGAGTGAGAGGTATCCACCCGTCAAATATTTCCAATCTCTTCCCAATATGATTGATTAATTTCTTATTGGCATATAAATTACCTGAATACTAAGGGTTGTCCTTATTTCAGGGTGTGTGCACAAAACTAAGGTCACATCTTTAATCTCACCTATGGTCATTTTTTGTAGACTATTATAGTAGATCTTGCTTCTGGCATTTTCATTTGTAAAAGACAAGCCTAGATCTTCCATAATAATATTTGACATCACACTTGGGCCTGGACCGCCATCAATGAGGCAAAAATGGGCGATCTTATCCATAATCTTTACAAAAATATAAAGAGGGGTATTTTTTATAGGGTATCTAAAGTTATGTACACCTACTTTATTTACAGACGAATCATGTTCATTTACCTCTCCAGAGAGGTTGGCTACAATGGAAGATTTTCCTTCCATGAATTTTTTTATATGCCTCTGTTGTTCAGGGATGACAACCATGTCCAGAAGGGTTGCATCTTCTTTGATGTTGGCCAACTGATTCAGAATATTGTATTTTGAATAGGGGAGAGGGGAGGTAGCTCCTTAACTTTTAGGAACCTTAGGAACCTGAACAGTAGCATCTGGTGAGGATGAGCTCGGGCTAGAAGAGTTGTGGGGAGGATCGTATTTTCCTTTGGGAGCGTAGGATTTGTTCCTAGTATTGATGATCATGACATCTTCTAGCTCTACAAAATCTAGGACAATGATGGTAGTTTCTGGTCTTTTACCAAAGATATTATCTATGGCACTCTTCATTACCTCACATGTGGTTTCCTCATGGTGTTCCTCGTAAAATTTACACCAACTTCGAGGCATGATAGATTTAGGCTGAAAATTATTTTCAATTGGATTTCTAAAGGGGGATGCAGAAGAGGATGAAGCTCTAGGGGTGAGAGGGGAGAAATTTCCCTTTCACTCTTATGCTATCATACGATTATTCATATATTTTACTGTTGATACTGAGAGGGGGGTGAATCAATATCAAGTACAATTTAAAAAACTTTTTCAACTTATACTTAAACCATTCAATTATATCCAATGAGCAATGAACAATAGTATAAGAGTTACACCAATACACCACAATACACCATGCACAATATATGAGAAATAATTAATATTTTTTGTTAAAGGGAAGTAATGACTTCCAAAGGTAGCTACAGCTTCCAAATGTAAAGGGAGGGATAAACCTCCAAGAGGAAGATACAATCCTCCAATATCAAGAGAGATTTGAACTCTCTATCCTTGCCCCTTCCTTCCACCCAAGAATATATGAGAGATAATAAAAC
>ML801894.1:37466-66466 GCA_009831015.1 Picea engelmannii | reverse complement strand
GCGTTGAGGACAACGCTTTCATAAGGGGGATGGAATGTAAGGTAGCTAGAGAGGTAGTGGGGGGGCCCAGAGGGCCCATAGTGATAATAGTGGAGGTCATTCAATGTAAGGTGGACTAGGTCCACTATATTATTAAATAATGTCCACTATGGTAGTTAGATATAATAAATGTAAGAGAACTTCTTATAAGGTTCTACTTCTAGAAGATTCCTCCTCTAGAATGTTATTAGGTGATGGTAGCACTATATAAAGGGGTTCAAGAAATGTAATGGGACATGAAGAGAAGTATTGTATTTTGAGTTGAAGCTCATTAGGAGGATGCCCCCTCGAAGAGGCAAGTGAATAGGAGAGGATCCCTTCCATAATAGGATCCATTGTATGGTGTTGCCCTACCTCAAGGGGTTTCTTCTAATAAAGTGTGGTTTCTTCTATCTTGCTTGTGGATCTATTGTGTATTCAATATTTGTGGTGATTATATTTGTGGATCTATTTAGGTTCTTAACAATTAGTGAGCTATTCAAGAATTTGTTTGAATTTTCTACCTTCTTTCTAAGGTCAACAATTTCAGCTTCTAGCTTACAACAAGACTCTTCCTTTTCATTTATTTGATTTTTCAATAGTTCCTCTATTATTTTGGCTTCTTCAATTTGGGTCTTGAGATGGACAATAGTTTCAAAACTTTTTCTAATCTTTATCATCTGCCTTCACATTTTCTTTTTCATTCTTTAGTCTTGTGATTTCTTCTTCCTTTTCTTCTAGTTGAGTCTTATTTCTCTCTTTGAGAATTTCCTTTAACATCAAGATGTACCTTTGACTCCTCCTAAGAAACTTTTTAGTGTTATCCGAAAGATAGTTATAGTGTGTATAAAAATGATCACTTCTATATCTATATAAACACTCTTCAATTTCCTTTTGAAGTTCTAATAGATTTTCTTCTATTCTTTCCATGGGATAACTATCATCAAACTTTACACAAACTGTTTCTAGATCATCTTCTTCACTTGAGAAAAATTCAACATCATCACATTTTGAATCAATGCAATCAAGAGTCCTTGGAGATTCTTTACCTTCATTTGAATTATCTTCAATATCTTCCTTCTTGCAAACATCATCAGATGATTCTTTTCCTTTAAAATCATCACATATGCAATCAAGAGTTAGAGATTATTTACCTTTGATAATCTTGACAGAGTGGTCTTCATCATCTTCTTTCTTTTTTTGATATGTCTCCTCTAGATTTAGCCATAGATCCTTGGCGGAAGTGCATTTTCCCATGCTCTCTTTGATAGGGCTTGAAAGTCCACTAAGAATGGTCTTGAGAGCCATTGCATCATTCTTCTTTCCTTCCATTTGAGCTGCAAACTTTGACTTGTTCTTCAATGAAACTAATCCACCAATGGTTGCCTTCCAAATAGCTGCTCCCATTGTCTTCAAAAACACTCTCATCTCTATTCTGCAAGTAGAATAGTTTTCCTCATCAAGGATTGGTATTTCATCATCCATTTGTGTGTCTATGGATCTCCTTCAAGATTTTTAAGTCTTGTAGTGAAGGCCCACTCTGATACCAATTGTTGGACACACCTACCACACTTAGAGGGGGGGGGGGGTGAATGAGTGTGGGGATCGTTTTCCCAAAACTTTCCTCTTACACAAAAAATCCTTAGTTAACATTCAATATTTTCTCATTACTCATTGATGTCATTTATAATCAATTATACGTGAATACATATCAGGAACATATATCAGCAACATATCATCAACAAATCATCTCCATAAGGAACACAAAGAACACAAGATGTATGTACAATTTTTCCTTTTATTATGGACTTCAATCCGGGGGTTTTTCAGCAACAACTGAATAGAGTACAACTATACAAGAGCACCAGTTGTATATGCAATACTCAACTTACATTCTCAGCACCAATGGAGATGAGACAACAATCCTCAACAGATATTAATTTGTCAACATAAATAAGTGCATAAACCATGCACCAACCTGTGCCAAACAACCTGTAATCAACCTGTACCATAAACAAGTGCATCCAAACATGTACCAAGTATATACCAATAATGTGTCAAATAGTAATCAACAATGACTCATCAATATGTACCAACATCATCAACTATACACCTCATGTATGTGCCAACTCATCAACTTCTTGTCTCAACCATGACTAGTTTTGGATTAGTCAACAACTCCAACTTGAAATAATCATAACTTTGTACCTGTAATGAATAAAAATATGAAACTGATACACAATGTTCTTCAGTGTGTTTTATGCCATTCCTCCAGGTGGAACTACTTGGAACCTCTCATAAAAGGCATTATAGAAAAAATGGCATACCTTGCTGAATTTTGGCTTATTCTAGAGAGCGGCCTTGTAGAGTGTGGCCTTCACAAAATATTCATTGAATTGATCAGAAAACGTTATAAAACATATTATAGCCTATACCCTAACCAAAAAATTTTGTTTCACCTAATTTGGATATGTTATGAAGCAGTTATGACGTTTTTACCCAAAACACCTGTTTTTGACTAGTTTCAGGACTAGCCACAAACCCTATTTTCCATGGAGTGTAACTCCCAAAATACAATGACCCACAAGCTGAATTATTTACCACAGATACTTGGGTATGTTTTCTCAATGGAATAACAATTTCACGGTCTGAATCATTATAGAAAAAATGTTATAGCGAAAATGGTGAGATGACCTATAAATAACATACCTTAGAAAGCACCATCAAAAGAATTTATCCTTCCTTGCATTTCGGCCTTCTTTTCTTCACCTTTCCTCAAAATTTCAGCTTAGATATACTTAGTTACCTCAGACACATATAGATATTCAATATTCTCAAGTTTGATTAAAATGAGAGAGCCTTGCCTCTTATTTATACTCTCCAAGTAGCTTCCTTAAAAACATCCTCTAGGTCACTTGGCCCCACTTTCTTTATTTTAGGGTTAACCCACTTCTAATTTATCCATTAAATTTATTATTTAAATAATTTATTTTGTATTCACTTTGAATTATAGAACACTCATCACTTCACTTTATTATTTACGTTTTAAAAACCCTTAAACCACTTTGACTACTTTGACCTTTTGGGGCTTCTAGATGACATGTGAGGGTCCTCCAACTTCATAAGGCCATAACTCTCAAACCATAAGGAGTTATGTGACGTTCCACATACCACCCAAAATGGCATGACATGTAATATCCATATAGAATATTTTTGTCTTAAAATATATCATAACTCATACCGTTACCCATCAAACACACTTGGGTCCATTACCCAAACCTGGGGTCTCCAACTTCGCATGGCCATAACTCTCTAACCGTGAGGAGTTATGTGACATTATACATACCACCGAAAATGGCATGAAAATCACTATACATATAGGATATTTTCCCTAAAATGTTCAATGATATTCATCTCGTTATTCCACATACAAGCATGGGTCCTCCAACCATTCTTCTAGGATAACTCAATCCGCAAAGCATCTTCCCATGAGGGATTTCACCATAAGGGGACTACTTTGGAGTTCATCCATTTGTGAACCTTATCAATCATGATAATACAATAATGACAACATGGGTCCTCCAACCATTATTCTAGGATAACTCAATCCGTAAAGCGTCTTCCTGTGAGGGCTTTCACCATAAGGGGACCACTTTGGAGTTCATCCATGTGTGAACCTTATCAATCATGATAAGACAATAATGAGTCATCTATACATTTTTCCATCAATGCATCATATACCAATGAAACCACATTGATCCATATTCATCATGTATCAATGACAACTCATTGATCCATCTTCATCATATCAATGACAACTCATTGATCCATCTTCATCTATGCATTCTCATCAAGGACAATACATATAATATTACATCAATCATCAATCAATCAATCCTTTGACATCAATCAATCACTTGACATCAATCAATGACATCAATCAATCAAACCATTGGCATCAATTACAACATGATCCAATAGAAGGTGTTAGGTTAAGAGGAGAGGAAACATTCCATGGTGTGGTTGTGGTGTCTTCTTCAAATTGAAAAATCCCATACTTTTTAATGACTTTGGTGGGGTTTGTGGTAGATTGGACAGGGACATGGTGGCTATATAAGCTACCAATCACTGACAAAGTTGAATACTTAGAGGAGGAAGCACTTCCAGTGCCACCAAAGCCACCACTATATGCCATCTTGTGGATGATAGGTAAGGGAGATAAAGACGAACTGGATGAATCAGACAAGGTTCTCCTTAGAGAACTTTTTTGGGTAGATAACACAACGTTCCTTCTTCTTATTTCAGCAATAGGATTAATTTCAGGTTATAAGCCTCTTCTTCTCCTAGAAACATGAGAGTCTAAGGACATGGAAAGAAAGCCAAAGGTGAAGAAACAAGAAGGTTATTGTTGATTTCTAGGTTGTCTACGTCTAGATTCCCAATGTTCTTGGGAATTAATGTCTTGTTCAATTACTTCTCATGATTAAGCTCATCCTGAGTGTTAGCAGTGTCTAAAATGGTGTTAAACAAATTCAAAGAAATTTTGGTCTCATCTTGAAGGTCGGGCTCAATATTGGGCCGCCTTACAACAGGTACATTCATTAAGAAATAAAACAGTCAAAGAATCAATATCAGAAAAATAGATGTATTCGATGAAAATCAAGCATAAAAATCAACCAGAGAGATATTGAAGATCTCCCCAGTATGGTCACCAAATAAATGTTGAGGAAAAGATATCAAAATATCTTGCTCAAGCATTTTCAGATCTTGCTTGGCTAAATCAAAATAGACGGGAAAATCACCCTATTTTTATAGCCATCAAAATTGATATCCTGTTTCACAAGTATTGATTACAAGTGCTTAGGTTGGGTTTTTTATAAATAAAATCTTTCTTAAAAATTCATTATTTATGTAATTTTCTGAACATAACAGATGTTGAAATAAATATAGAGACACAAGTAAAGACACCAAGTCAATAATCGAAACAGATGAGACATAAAGCAATCGTTTATTTCATTCCAATTCATCAAAAGAATCGTTCTCTTTACAAAATTTCTTGAGGAATTTTTGGACCAAAGTCAAACTTAGATGTCCCTGATGAATCATACAAATGGAGTTTTGACAGAAAGTAAAAAAAATAACTTTAAAAGATGGATCATCTTGCCACATATTGTTTCCCACTCGACTCTGCACAATAGCCTTTGTCAATCATGAAATTTAATTCACAAATAGACAATTCTACACAGACTATCAAAGATAGATCAACACCTCTGATAAACAAGTGTCTGAATGATGTAATTCATGCTTGAATCTTGTTGTCTACAATAGTACCATGCTATCATAAAAAATAATTAGGCTTCTAATGATTTAAGGAATGAATGAAAACTGAATTATCTCAACAAAACTCAAAGAGAAAACCTTAGTATGATTCTCCTTATATTCTCCATTTGTTCCTCCTTTTCCTTTTGCCTTTAAGCAAATTAGAATTGGTTGAAGTAGTTGAACTACTTCTTTAGTTAATTTAACTAAAACTCAACCAACTTTTTAGATAAGGGGGAAAAGTAATAAAATCATAATAAGGGTTTTTAATAAATAATAACTAGTAGGTGGGACCCCTTGTGACTCCCTCTAGATCTTTAACAATCATAACACAACTAGTTAATAAAAAAAAACATCCCTCCTTGTGACTCCCATCATCAATTTCATATTTTGACAATTTATATCAGTGATAATTGAAATTATTTCAAAAAATATATTACCCATATATCCAAAAAATAGCGTGTTGTCCAAAATTTCAGAAGTCAACTATTCTAAACAATTAATAAATTAAAACTTAAAATCCATATTTGCCACTCTGGGAGGCAATCTTCCCCTTGTTGTTGCTGTCACCTTTTGATCTCTCTAAATTTTCCTTAGGCTGTGTGGAGCCTTTAGGCCTAATCTCACTGATCACATGAGATATATTATCTCTCAAATGCATGCGGGAGGACACGGATTTGGCAGAGTCATTTGAGGGTGAGGAAGGAGAAGCAACGGATTTTCCTTTTTCAGGAGCATGGCGGGCCTCATTTTTTAACATTTTTCTTGCATGAGAAGATTGTACTAGTGAGTGGACAGGGGAAACTTGGAAAATTTGATTAATAGGTGGAGGAGAAGGTAGATATAAGTTAGGCCAACCACGATGTTGGGCGACTGTCGGGTGGAAAATCTCTTGCCATCCATCATTTTCAAGGACTTTAGGTTGCAGTGAGACATGAGGAGGAACTCAGATACCAAGAACCTATGGGGCTTGGAAGGGAGGTCTTTCAGGCCTAGGTTGGACCACTCCTTGCCCAATCAAGTTAAAAAATCTAGCTTGAAATAGTTGGCCTAACTATTGCGAGTCTGCATCAAAGTGTATAGATAATCTTGGCCTTCTACAATCCCTGTTCCAATTTCCGCTTCCTCGATTACCCCGACCATGGCTACCTCTGCTAAAAAATATCATTCCTGTATGCACTATTGATTAGAAAATAGTTTCTTTAACAACCATGCATGACAACTCTTTTAAATATGAAATAAATGGCTCAAAAACATATCAGACTCATGCAATCCAATCCATGCAAATTGTTTAATGGTTATCAAAGAGAAGGGGGTGAACAATGGTTACGGGATATGTGCGGGATTGTATTGAGAGAAACATGTTAAAATGAGGGGGAAAAGATCATGATTACTACTCACATACATCAAGCAATCAATTGTATCGTAAACTAAGAATATATCATTATAATTCATCCCTGTGCGATCTCTTTAACTGTCATAATACATAACGTATCTTAACTATAATTAAATTTTAAGAACATGGAGTGGATAGTCAATATGGGAAAGTGAGGGGAATTATAATGTGTGAAAAGTGAAATAATGGTAGGGAAAAGAGTGAATATTGTTCAAAAACACAATTAAGTAATCCATAAAAACCGTTTTGTATTCAATACAACTATTCCAACACCAATTAAACAATTATTGTGACCAATTAAACAATTATTGTGACCAATTAAACAATTACTGTGTGTTAAAATTTGTTCATTGTCCCACATCCAATTTCTTTAAAAAAATTCAATTAACAAAGTGTACAATCATACTCAGAATCATCATGACTTTCACCCATCTTGTTAAAAAAAAATTGTTTCTTTTCATTTCCTTCCCTTTTATATTTAAAACAAAATACAAATGAACACATAGTCATATTGCTTCAACTCTTTTCAACATATAAAAATATCAACAACCACGCATAATTGTAATGTCTCAAATCAAACATAGACACGTGTCTTTATTGAGTTGAACAGACTCTTTTAAAACATTCCCATTCCATTCTTTTGACAATATTAACAATTAAATTTGCAATGAAACCATACTACAAAAACCCTGTGCTTCATCTCTGATGGTGCAATAAAACAAAATGATGCATGATGTCTCCATAAATCATACACAGTAAACAACCAAGTCACAGTCATCAACTCTCCAACTTGCAATAATCCCGATCAAGACAAATTAAGCACACAACAACCACCAACTTCAATTTATACCATGATGTAGGAACACACAGACCAATGCATAATGAAAAGAGGCATCTCTGTGATTGTGCATTATCGTTTACTCCCAATCAATCAATTTATAACAATGTTGAGTTATCGATTCAACTATCACAACAAAATAAGGCATCGACTATATACCAATTATCATTTACTATATACCAATTATCATTTCCAATTACAACTCTCCAACAACCTGATCAAACAGAGACGAGCCAATAATCAAAGCCACTGTCAATACTACTCAACCAAATTATGAAAGTCAACAAGATACCTGAAAGAGTGCACCTGGTTGAGTTTATCAAAATCGGGCTCTATAACTAATGAACATAAGAAATAATCAAGGGTTCGCTCGGTCACCTAACATAGGGAGACTAGAGGTCAACCATATCAACAGTAGGTGAGAATATTTGAAACAGGCATGGTGGAACCACAAGCCTTAAAACCCTTAGCTTTATAAAATAGGGTGACATTCAAACATGAGGTAGGGTAGGCCACGATGCAGAGGAGCAGAGATTTCTCACTGAAGAGTAACCAATACCAAGAACACGCAAAGTCATAACCCTCGCACTCTTCTCAAGAGATGAACCACTTATAACAATGTCGATGGAAATGCAGACCCCGAGTACTACCAACAACCCTAAAGCATTCTTCTTGGCATAATGGCCACCCCATAACCAACTGTATTGATGCCAATACCGCAAAATAAGACCATGACTAGGTGAAAAGATATACAGTGACCAAAAGGGAGTTCGGAATATACACAACAACCCCATAGCACCGAATACAAATGGATATGGTTACCATAACTGTGAGGAGGCATAAAACAAGGCTAAACAGAACGAAACCCTCCAAAACAATACCCATAAATACAACAGAGAGCCATCACAGTTTCCACCACACAGAACAACCAATGAAATCACAACTTCAACCATCAAATTTTCCATTTGCAACAAATAACACACACAATCATTCCAGAGAAAACACCATGTGTTTACAAAGTTTCCAATATCAAGAAAACACAGACCAACACATTACCGAGCCAACGTTCATTTCATACACAAAGCGAATCCATGGATGGGTGAAAAGAACCATACCTGTAACCAATGGATTTAAAAATGGGAGTTGGTGGAGCAGTTCCCTCTATGCCTAAATCTCGGAGCTTAACCACAACAAAAACAAATGAACAATAACCATGCTAGGGTGAAAAACCAATGGGAGAAGTATGGAGTGACTTTCATTTACTGCATGTTGCTTCCATCCTCCATTTCATTCAATTTCGTAGTACACGACAACCAGCCAAACCATACCATTAATCCATGGCATTAATTCCATGCATCGCAACTTGCACATATTGCTTGCCAATTGCACCACCCCAATCCATATTAACCATTTCCCAAACCATACCATGACATATATCAAATTCTCCCAATATAAATCAATATAAATCGTATAGCCACTAACTTGCTAGTTAGGACTAACATTAATTTCTTTTAATTCCATTTTCACATAGTATATCATAGCATAGTCTAGTATAGTTGTCTTCCTTGGATTTTTTTTCATATTGTTCTTGTCTCTTTTTGTTACTAACATGTGTCTTGTGTAGGTGTAACATGTAATGAATCATAGCGACAATGGAAATGTAATAACAATAAATATAAGCCATTCAAGACATGGAATTGTAGAGCTTAGAATAACAGAAT
The DNA here is from genome assembly GCA_009831015.1 of Picea engelmannii. NCBI lineage: Eukaryota > Viridiplantae > Streptophyta > Pinopsida > Pinales > Pinaceae > Picea > Picea engelmannii. The sequence goes on along the minus strand of ML801894.1, from coordinate 57,174 downwards.
CAACACATCAATTGCATTATCCATCTACCATTATGTCGCAAACAAAACCAATATTTCATCATCAATCATGTAGAACCCTGTAAGCAGCATCGAAACAACAACATAAAATGTGTGATAAGACTATCTTTGATCCTCCAGTCTACAAAGGGGTCCCACCTACTAGTATTATATATCATTAGCATAGTTTAAACAATAGGCTTATGCAATACTTTGCTGGTGCGATTCCTCGTTGTGATTTTAATCGTCAACACAATCCATATGGAAGAAGAAACTAAGGATAAGGTGCCAAAATTAGAGGATCATTCAGTCCTGAAATATTTTGATGATGTGTTCAAAGATATACCGGGTCTACCCCCAAAGAGAGATATTGATTTCTCTATAAATTTGATACCAGGAGGAGCGCCAATATCAAAGACTCCCTACCGGATGAGCACACAAGAACTGAAAGAACTGCAAATGCAGCTTGAAGAACTTTTAAAGTAGGGGTGCATATGCCCAAGTGTGTCACCTTGGGGATCCCTAGTGTTATTTGTGAAGAAGAAGGATGGGACCTTGAGATTGTGCATTGACTTTAGGAAGCTAAAGAAAGTAACTATAAAGAACAAGTATCATCTACCAAGGATTGATGATCTCTTCGATCAGTTGAAGGATGAAAGGATATTTTCAAAGATAGATCTCAGGTCAAGATACCATCAGGTAGGGATTAAATATGATGACATCAAAAAGATCACCTTCAAGACAAACTATGGTCATTATGAGTTTACAGTGGTGCCTTTTGGGTTATCAAATGCACCAGTTGTTTTCATGTGCTTAATGAATGGTGTTTTCCGAGAATATTTAGACAAGTTTTTCATTATATTTTTGGATGACATCCTTGTATATTCCAAGATAGAAGAAGAGCACGAGAAACACTTGAGGATGGTGTTAACACTTGAAACACTTGAGGTGCTAAGAGAGCACCAATTGTTTGTTAAGTTGAGCAAGTGCTCATTTTACCAAAGTCAAATTCACTATTTGGGGCATATAATATCCGAAGAGGGAATAACAGTAGACCCTGAAAATATTGAAGTCGTTAAAGGGTGGAAAATACCTAAGAATGTGATAGAAGTCAGGTCCTTCATGGGTCTATCTAGCTACTACATGAGATTCATTGAATGATTTTCGAGGATTTCTCACCCAATTACTTCCTTGCAAAGAAAAGGGGTAAAATTTCAATGGACAGAAGAATGTGAAAAGAGTTTCCAGCAATTGAAGCAGTTGTTAACCAATGCTCCAATTATGAAGATTGAAGATCTGCATGAAGAGTTCGTGGTTTGCACATATGCATGCAAAGAAGGACTGGGTGGAGTCCTCAGTCAGAATGGTTTTATGATATGTTTTGAATACGAGAAATTGAAGGAGCATGAAAGGCTCTATGCCACTCATGATTTGGAGTTTGAAGCCATAGTACATGCCTTAAAGAAATGGAGACACTACCTCATAGGAAAGAGGTTCAAGCTAAGAATAGACCATAATGGACTGAAATATTTGTTTCATCATCCTACTTTAAATTCTAGGCAAAGTAGATGGTCGAGATTCCTCTATGAACAAAGTGGTTGATGCACTCAGCAGGAGAGTGCATGAACTACATTTTACAACCATCGGCATGTATCAAACTGATCTTAAAGACATAATTTTGGAAGCTGCAAAAGCATATTTGCAGTACATGGAAATGGTAACAAAGTTACAACAAGGTAATATGCTACAAAAAATAGAAGATTATAGATTGGAAGTGGATGGAATACTCCTATACAGAAACATAATTGATGTACCCAAATCTCACGAATTGAGGAGTATGATCTTGAAAGAGATGCATAATATGCCTTATGTTGGGCACCCTGGATATCAGAAAATAGTGGCAGCAGTCAAGAACCATTACTATTGGCTAGGAATGAAGAAATAAATTGAAGAATACATCTCCAGATGTATGGAATGCCAAAAGGTCAAAGCCAAGCATGGACACCTAGCTGGGTAGCTACAACTGTTACCCATCCCTGAGTGGAAGTGGGAAGTGATGACAATGGATTTCATCATAGGATTACCCATAACAAACAAGCAACATGATTCCATCATGGTGGTGGTGGATAATCTTACGAAGGATGTCCATTCTATCCCATTGAAAACTACTCACAAGGCAACTGATGTTGCTGACATTTGTATGAGGTAAGTAGCATGATTGCACGGTATTCCCAAGACAATTGTGTTTGATAGAGACCCAAAATTTACTTCGAAGTTTTGGAGAGGATTATTCAATGGGTTCGGAATGAACCTGAACTTCAGTATAGCCCATCATCCTGAGTCTAATGGAAAAACAAAAAGAGTAAATCAAGTGATAGAAGATATGTTAAGAATGTATGTGATGGAAAAACCATCCATATGGGAAGACTTCCTACACTTGGTAGATTTTTCTTTCAACAATGGGTACCAAGCATCACTAAAGATGAGCCCATTTGAGGCACTTTATGGCAGAAAGTGAAACACACCAATAAGTTGGGACAACCCAGTTGATAGAGATATAGTTGGGCCAGATTTTCTCAGGGAAATGGAAGATCAATTGTTAAAGATAAAGCAAAATTCGAAGGCTTCCCAAGACAGGCATAAACACTATTCTGACAAAGGTAGAACCCACATGGAGTTTAAAGTGGGTGATCATGTTTTCATGAAGGTGAAAGCCAACAGAATTTCCTTGAAGCTGGGAAATAGTTCCAAGTTGGCATCCAGATATTGTGGACCATTTGAATTTCTAGAAAGGATTGGAGTAGTAGATTATATGCTTGCATTGCCTGCATGCATGACTATTCATAACGTGTTTCATGTCTCATTTCGTAAGAAATATATACCTTATGATAATCATGTGATTGATTGGAATGTGATTCAAGTGGAGCAAGAAGGCGCTTTACAAGTGCATCTGGTGCACATACTGGACCGGAAAATAAAGCAACTCTGGAATCGAGTCATAAGTCTTGTAAAGTTCCTATGGTCCTGAGGATGCAACATGGGAGCACAAAAATGCTATGTGGGTAGAATACCCACATCTTTTTGAAGATTTTGAAAATCTTGTTGATGTTGTGTAAATGAGTTGATGTTGGCCCTTGGTTATGGAATAAAGTGAATATTAAGGAAGAAAGGAGAAATATGAACTCCCAAGAAGGCACATTGACTGATATTGGGTCGAAGTGGTTAAAGAAGAAGAAAAGAAGGAGTGAAGTAAGGGAAAGCTACCCGTTGAACAAGAATATTGAGGATGACATATCAGAAAGGAAGATAGATCGTGGATAACTCAGCAAGTGAAAGAAATCTTCAATGAGTGCTTTGGAGCACCTCACAGGAAAGAAGGAACGACAAGCTGGCAAAGCCCTGAAAACGCGGTTCAAGTTGACCTAGGGTTTTATACCTAGGGTTTTTGTATCTAGGGTTTTTGACACCTAGACGTTTGTCATTGTAATGTATAAATAAAAGGTCTAGAGTACCTAGGAAGGGTTGTTTTTTGTTGGTGATTGTTCATCATTATTGTGGATAATCATTGTTGTTGATACTATTATGTGTTGAGCAAGAGAGAGAAGTGTTGCATGTGAGAACATTTTGTATTGTAAAGATATTCAGCTGGGTGTGAAGATCAACCTTATAGTTGGTTTCATAGGGAGGGGAGATAGAGAAGAGAGAAAGAGAGAGAGATATTTGCAAGATAAGAGCGTAGATAGAACTATATGTTTTCACATAATATATAAAGAAACACAGTTCTGTGGACGTAGCCCTAGAGAGAGGGTGAACCACATATATCTTTTTTTTCTGTGTGATTTATGTTGTGTTCTTTTGATTTATGTTATTTGGTTATTGCATCATTGTGTTAGATATGAGATATATCTAACACAACAGGTCTGAGGGAAATAAACAATAACTAGGTCTATGTGTGTTGTTCCCTTGAATCCACTTGCATTTCCTCTAGTTGTAGACACCTATGTCCTGCAACCCCCTATTGCTACTTCGGGTGAGACTGCATCTACTTCACAGGTGTTGTCAAAAGGGTTAGTAGTTAGGGATTGTTGGTGTGTTGTTAGATTTGAACCTTGGGTTTTCCCCTGTGCCAACAAATGGTTCCATTGTCGGGACCAAGAACTTCTTGAGGGAATTTCAAGGTGGTTTCCATCAAAGACAGAGATTCAGAAGTGGATAGAAGAACAAGAGAGAGACTTCATCGAAGCTCAGAACAAGAACCTTATCTTGAGTACATAATATTGGTTGGGAAGGTATATCTTTACTGATATACACAAGATTTTCTTTGGAGGAATTCATAAAGAACTATACAAGTGGTTAGCTAGACTAGAAGATACCCAGTTTGAGATCAGATTTAGACCACCTGTGGTTTGGGTGTCGGTGTTGGTCATGAAGTTCAAGAGAGTTTATAACTTCATGTCAAGATAAATATACCATTGGTTTGATAGCATTATTGAAGGGTACATTAACGAGTTTTCTATTGATAGAGTAGAGTCATATAGCCAAGCAGAGAGGTAATTCTTTAAAGGACCTAGAGGAAAAATTTTACACTTTTTGAAGTTGAAGATCAAGATGCTATTGCATGAGAAAAACATCTTGAATATATAGTAATTGGTTGAAGAGATAATTTTCAAAAACTCAAATAGCGACAGTGAAACAGAGGTGGGACATACACGCAGTGGGAGAACCTTCAGAGAGGTTCCTCTAGTAAACCTGTTTGAGAAGAGCCATGAAACACTAGCACAGGATGAAGGATTCTATAGTGGAGAAGAAGAAGAGATATTGAATGAGGAACAGTCAGGATCCCCTAGAGCAGAGGAAGAGAAGACCGAAGAACCTCGCCGAGAAGAGTCAGAGACTTCAAGAACTTCGCCAACTGTTGAAGTAAGTAATATTACTCCTCATGTTGTTTTAGCAGCGTTAAGTAACCAGAGTAGTCAGAGTCACCAAAGCACTCAGAGCACTGTTACCAGCCATTCAGTACATACTCAGTCAAGAAACCTAGGAAGATCTATGGCAGATGAAATGAGGATACCTATATTTAGAGGATATGGATCTAAAGATCCTGATCAGCACAAGTTCTTATGAAAGGATGTATGGAGTATTAAGTAAGTCAATGGTGAAGAATTTAAGAGAGCTTAGTTTAGTACTACCTTGAGAGACCGTGCACTAAGATGGTACATGAATTTTGTTGACAGAGTTGCACAGCCTAAACCACTAAATGAGATCAAGACTGTGTTGAGTGTAGAATTCAAGAAACCCAAGTCACAGTCACAATTCATTACAAAACTAAAAGAAATCAAACAGAAAGTAGTTGAACCTATTTGGGAGTTTTATCAGAGGTTTAAGACCTTAACAGGTCGATTAAGTTTTCAGATCCCAGATGCGAAGAACAAGGAATGATCCATTGCTTCCCTCTTACCACACATCAAAGTTCCTCTGATGCAATAGAAGGTTGCTTTGCAGGCTAAGGAATTGGAGATCACCATGAAACTAGAGTCAACCCCTATGGGAGAATCCAGCTCAAGTATCAACCAAATTTTGAGTCAACTAACTAGTTTATCTCTGTAGGTTGAAGATATGAAGAAAGACAAGGGAAAAGATAAAAGAGACAAGATATGGTGTATCAGATGCAAATCAAAAGGCCAAGATAAGGAGCATTGTCCCCTATTTCATAAGTACTTGGCCTCTGGGGCTTTGATCCCTTTGAAGCAGGTTACTCTACCCTAGTGCGAGGTATGTAGAAATAGAAAACTCCCTGGTGAATGCTATTACATGCAAAAATATGTCCAGACACCTACAAACCTTTATTACACATTCTGTAAATCTGTGGGGCACGATGAGAAAGACTGTAGGGATTATGACCTATTTCATGAAAGATCAAGAGATACATATAGGATTCAAGGTGAAGTACATCAAGAAGGAAATGTTACGCAGTTTAACTCACCAGGAAGAGGAAAATTCAACCCTCACGGTGGATTCAGAGGAAGAGGACGAGGAGGAGGCATGGGTTGAGTTTGAGGTCAGATCAATTGTTATAACTATGCACAACCAGGTCACTTGAAAAGGGATTGTCAGAACCCTTGTACCACTTACAACTACTGCAAATCATTTGAACATGTCATTGAAGATTTCCATGTGTTGTTAGCCAAGGTTCAGGAGAGCTAAGGAGGGAAACAACAAGTACAACTAATCTCATCGATACCTCTCAGAGAGGATCCCAGAGTCATTTTTATAACTAGAGGAGGTGTTGTTATAGGAGAAGACAAAGTGACCCTAGAAAATACTATAGAAGAATAAAGGGTTAGAAGAGCTGGAGAGAAGACACAAGTGTTTGATCTGAGGGAAGAAAAACAGACATTTGAAGAGGCAAGAAAATAATTTGGAAGAGATCAGGCTTCTTCATAAAATACACAACCAGAAGTGAGAGAATGTGGAATTCCTTTGGAATTCGATCACTCTGCATCACCTGGAGAAGGACAAGAGGTAAGCAAGCTTATGGAATTCTTATGTACTTGCATTAATCTGATTAAGGATGAAAGAGTTGTACAAGAACTACAAAATTTAATCAGATAGTATGAGATAGGTAGGATAGATCCTCTGTTGAATAAAGCAGTACATCAAGTATCCAGAAAGAAAAGGAAAAATAACGAATTACACCTTAATGCTCAGATTAGAGATTATGACATAGATTATGTGGTCCTCGACTTAGGGTCAGAAGTCAATGTTATGACAAAGCAGATCTGGGAACTGATGGGAAAACCTAAGTGAATTTATTCCCCTATCAAGCTTAGGATGGCTAATCAGTAGGTAGTAAGTCCTTTTGGGAGACTGTAGCATGTCCCTGTGGACATCAACCGGGTATGAACATTTGCAGATTTCGAGGTGATTGAGATAGTTGATGATAACTATCCTTATCCTGCGTTGTTAGGAATTGATTGGGCTTTCAACAATTCCACTATTGTTGACTTAAAGAAAAGAAGAATGGCATTCGAAGGTGATGGCCCTACATTGCACCTCTAGATCCTGATGAAGGTCGCAGATACACTGAACCCATCAGAGAAGAAGACCGTTCTTATGAACTAGAAAACATATATAAATTGACAGTGAGACAGTAGGATTACATTAATCCTACAGCAGATTGGAACTTAAGTTGGTGAAGTGACAACACATGCTCATTGATTCAAAAAAAGCACTAGAGAATTGGAAAAAAACAATGTATGAATTTTCTACGAGAAGGTGTGCTAGATTGATCAAGGAAGTTCGTTGGATTGGCACAAAAGTAAGAAATCTGCCCACATTTGATGGTTTAAATCATTTAGAAACATTCTTATCAGAATTTTAAGAAATTGTACCAGTACAACAACAACTGTTGGCACTGGATGAATCTTTAAAAGAAATGCCATCAAGATGGTGGGGAAAAGAATAACATCATGGACTAGGTGCAATGTCGCACTTTGATGACAATGCGCTTTTCAAAACAAACCGAAGGGTGCGAAGTTAGATACACAGGTCACAGATGTCCGAAGGACAATGTGTGAAGTTGTGAGGAGGCCTAGAGAAGCATCCCTCAAGAGTAGTGGGTGCATAAATTCATCAACACTTTGGACACAACGCCTATTAATTGGTGTCTTCAAGCAGAACTGTGCCTCACCACTTCAAATTGGTACGGTATGACTCAGAACTTTGTAGCTACTTTTTTATTTGAAAGTCAGTACCCCTTAGTAGATCAATATTTTCAAGTTGTAAGATAGAAAGTCTTTGAGGAGGCACCTAACCTCCCTTTGGAGCAAGAAGAAGATGAAAGCACTGCACTACTTCAAAAATTGCAAGGTTGTTACAATATCAATGCTGATGAAGACGGTGATCCTAGGAATGTGAACATCACAGAGATAGAAGGATAGCGAGATGTAGAAGGACCAGGAGTCGAACTACCTTTTATTGGATAGCCAATCAAAATCAAGAAAGTTAATATTGGAACATAGAAAGCACCTAAGCTCGCAAACGTTGGAGATTATTGGGATGATGCCACTATTGACAAGATCACAACATTACTACATGAGTATTAGGACTTGTTTCCAACCAAGTTCACTGACATGAAGGGCATTAAAGGGCCCATGTGAGAGATGAGATCCCCTTGAAACTAGATGAAAGGCCAATCAAGCAAAGACCTTACAGACTGAATCCCAAATATAAGTAGAAAGTCAAGATTGAATTAGACAGAATGTTGGAAGAAGCAATCATAGAACATGTTGAAGAGTCAGAATGAATTATCCCTATGGTGGTCCAAGATAAGAAGTTAGGAGAGATCATAATCTGTGTAGACTTGAGGAACCTGAATGATGCATGTCTACATGATCCATTCCCTACATCGTTTATTGATGAAGTGTTGGACAATGTGAGAGGACAGGAAGTTTACTCCTTCACAGATGGATTTTCAGGTTATCACCAGATCATGATTGCTAAGGAAGTTCTCCATAAGACCACATTTGCAACATAATGCGGATCTTACCAACACATAGTGATGCCTTTCGGATTGAAGAATGCACCAACCATCTTTTCTAGGGTGGTGGTCGAAGCATTCAAGGAATTTTTACATAAATTTTTGGAAGCATATTTTGATGATTGGACTAATTTTAGCTTATTGCAAAATGATATTGAATGTTTAGGACTAATTTTGGATAAGTGCAGGCAATGTCATATTTCCCTAAACCTAAAGAAGTGCATATTCTTTTCACCCTTTGGAGTGTTTCTAGGCCATATTCTATGTAAGCAGGGGTTGCTGGTAGATCCCTCCAAGATTTCCATCATCCTTGATATACCTCTGCCTACTTTGGTTAGACAGTTGCACACTGTGCTGGGACATACAAGATACTAAAGAAATTTCATCAAGGGATATGCACAGATAAAAACACCTATGGAGAAGTTATTAAAGAAACATTGTCAGTTCCAATGGTCATAGGAATGTTAGCAGAGCTTCAACAAACTAAAACAAAAAATGGTCACTGTGCCCATTCTTGTTTTCCCAGATTGGAGTTAGGAATTCCTTGTGCACATCGATGCATCATCTATTTCATTAGGAGAAGTGTTAGCACAACCATGAGCATGAAATATTGACCATATGTTAGCCTTTGATAGAAGGAAGCTCTCTACAGTTGAGATAAATTATGCTACCACTGAAAGAGAAGGTTTAGACATGGTGTGTGCGCTGCAGAATTTTAGTAACTACTTTTTGGGAGGACACTTTAAGATGTTCACTGATCACTCTGCACTGAAATACTTAGTCAACAAGCCAGTGTTGGGGGGAAGAATATGCAGATGGTTGTTGTTATTTCAGGAATATGATTTTGAAATAGTGATCAAGCTAGGGAGAATGAACAAGGGACTTGATCACTTGTCCATGTTAGAGCATGGAGAGGAACCTAGTAGTATAGATGATACACTGCTAGATGCACAATTGTTGGCCATCAGAAAGGTTGATGATCACTTCACTGAGATAGTTCAATTCCTATCAAAAAGAATGGAACCTCGTGAATATACAATTATCCAAAAGAAGCAGCTGGTAGTTCGCGCTACATATTTTTCACTTATAGCTGGACAACTTTATAAGATGGGACCTGATGAGTTCCTGAGGAGATGCATTATGGAGGCGGAAATAACACTGATTCTGGTAGAAGCACATGAAGTCATTGCAGGAGGACACTATGCAGGAAAAGCAACAACACAGAAGGTTCTTAGAGCTAGCTTCTGGTGGCCCACTTTACACAAAGATGCGAAGGAATACTACAGAGCCTGCGATGTATGCCAAAGATTTGGAAAACCCTTCAGAAGAGATGAGATGCCTTTAACACCTCATCTAACTTTGCAGGAATTTAAGAAATGGGAAATTGATTTTGTAGGACCTATCAACCCACCAAGGAAGTGCACAGGAGTGAGATACATCATCACTGCGACAAAGTATTTGACCGGATGGGAAGAAGCAAGAGAAGTCAAGGATTGTAGTGAAAATATAGCTGTGCGATTCATATTTGATGATATCATAACCAGATTTGGATGTTGTTGGTGCAATTATATGCATAATATATTACCAAACATAAATTATCAATCAGGATTCGTAATCAGTAGAGTTGATGCACTATATGCGCCGATAACAGATAGGTTCCTATGTCTGCTTAGTATAGATTAGATAAGAAAACCATTTAGAAACCAACACACTCTTAAAAATAACAATCGTCACTCAATTCGAAAGATGGAAAGAAAAACTCATAAACAAACAAAATATCTTGCTCAAGTGATGGACATGTTCATTGATGGCTCATGAAAAGAAAAGATGAACTTTGATTCTATGTCCTGAAAAAATTAAACTAACATGTAGGATGCTCCATTTAAAGCTCATGTATGGTGAAATATGGATATCCAACTATTCCTGCATTACCACACTTTGCAACAAATTCGAATAGTGAAATCAAACAAAATAACATGAAATCAAAATAACAACTACATTAAATAAAAATCTACACTAACAATTTACAATAAGCTTACCAAGCTAGATCAGTGGCCCTTGCCGATGCCACCATGGAAGATTTAGATCAACAGATGATAACTTCTAAGAGAGAGAAAATCACTAAATCCAAACTTGCATTAATCTTCAACAAGTAGGTTTACAAAAGGAATCTCTTCATGAATCCAATCTACATCATAAAAATTCTCCTCAAGAACCTATCTCATAAAAATTCCCTTAATCTACATAATAATGAATCCTCTTTTCAATCTACATAATAATGATTCTCATCCCCCCCTCATGAAGAGAAGGCACTCTCTTTTATACATGAGATCTTTGAAAAGGAGATAAACATCTCATAATTACAGATCCACTTTTCTCTCAAACCATTTCCCTTTATTACAAAATACAATCCCTTCAAATCCTCACACATATCTCTCATATATCTTGGATAAGATATGACAACTAAATCTCCATGATCTTCTCCTTGGATTAGTATTGAATTATCTCCTCAAATATTGAAATGGTGGAGGAAGTATTCGAGAAGTCTTTTGAATTAATCCTTCACATATTCCTACACATGATAAAGCTCACGCATTTTTGAGATATATGAAAACATGTCAATTTTCTAATATTTAATCACAAATTCCCTTTTAATACTAAAATAAATGATTTGGAAAATAATAAGGTTTAACCCATATTTAATTATGAAAATAGTATCATGGGAGGTTAATGGGGAGATGAAATGTGAAGACTGATGAAGGGAAAGGTGGATGGAAATATGACATTTCTGAGTGCCAACAGATGCCTGAAGATCCTTATGAGTGATCAAGGTACACATTTTATTAATAAGACTATTGAAGCCTTGACTCAGGAATTAGAAGTCCACCATCATAAGAGCACACCAAACCATCCGAAAGCCAATGGTATAGTCGAATATTTCAATACTATCTTGGAGACAATGCTAACGAAGATTTTCAGTGTGAACAGGGATGATTGGAATTTGAGAGTACCGACAGTATTATGGGCCTATAGAACCACTTGAAAAAAGATGACAATGCAGACTCCCTTTAAGTTGGTTTATGGTATCGAAGTTGTGGTACCTATGGAATATTTAGTTCCTAGCTTAAGAATTGCAACATTTACAGATATGGATGACACAGGTGTTGTGCAAGATAGAATTGCGTAGTTGGTAGAATTGGAAGAAGACAGATTCATTGTAGGATTTCACCAACAGGACAGAAAGAATGAGAAAAGGCCTACCATGACAGACACATCAAGGATAAAGCCTTTAAGCAAGAAGATCTGGTATTGGTATATGAAAACAAGTTCATGAAGCATCCAGGGAAGTTCATGACAGATTGGCTTGGGCCATATGAGGTTGCCTACATTACAGAAGGAGGAGTTGCACAGTTGAAGACTTTGAAGGGAGAATGGAAGGAAGGCTTGGTAAATGGGAGTCGATTGAAATTGTAATACAAAAACTAGTTGCCTTGCAGCTCTCAGTAAAATAATAAGAAGAAGGGTCTAGGTACCAGGTGCAGTTGAAATTGGGTACCAGACATAGAAAAGATAGTCTGCACAAGGAAGGGAGGAACAAAACAGAGAGCACAAGATTCTCCATGCAGCTTGAAGACAAATAGAAAAAGAAGGTTCAAACCTCCAGTGCCTCGAGACGAGTCACTGGTGAGTTTTGGGGGCCTCTTGGCCCTTGGTTATGCAAGAAAGTGAAGATTAAGGAAGAAAGGAGAAATACAAATTGCGTGAAAAGAACACTGATTGATATTGGGTCGAAGTGGTTAAAGAAGCAGAAAACAAGGAGCGAAGTAAGGAAAAGCTACCCGTTGAATGAGAAGATCGAGGATGACAGATCATAAAGGAAGATATATCGTGGACAACTCAACAAGTGGAAGATAACGTCAACGAGTGATTGGAGAACCTCATGGGAAAGAAGGAACGATAGGCTGGCAAATCCCTAAAAACACGGGTCAAGTTGAACTAGGGTTTTAGACCTAGGGTTTTGGTATCTAGGGTTTTTGACACCTAGACATTTGTCATTGTAATGTATAAATAAAAGGTCTAGAGGACCTGGGAGGGGTTGTTCTTTGTTGGTGATTGTTCATCGTTATTGTGGATAATTATTGTTGTTGATACTATTGTATGTTGAGCAAGAGAGACAAGTGTTGCGTGTGAGAGCATTCTGTATTGTAAAGATATTCAGTTGGGTGCGAAGTTCAATGTTGCAGCTAGGTGCGCAGGGAGAGGAGATAGAGAAGAGAGAGAGAGAGATCTACAAACTAAGAGTACAGATAGAATTGTATGTTTTCACATAATATATCAAGAAACATAGTTTTGTGGACGTAGCCTTAGGGAGAGGGTGAACCACATATATCTTGTTGTTTTGTGTGATTGATGTTGTGTTCTTTTACTTTATGTTATTTGGTTATTGCATCATTTTGTTAGATATGAGATATAGCTCACATAGTAGGTCTAAGGGAAATAAAGAATAACTAGGTCTTTGTGTGTTGTTCCCTTGAATCCACTTGCATTTCCTCTTGTTGTAGACACTTGTGTCCTGCAACCCTCTATTGATACTTTGGGTGAGACTGCATCTGCTCTATAGGTGTTGCCGAAAAGGACAGTAGTTAGGGATTGTTGGTGCGTTGTTAGAGTTGAACCTTAGGTCTGCCCCTGTGCCAACAATTTCACTAAGGAAAGTGAGAAAATAATGGGAGGGGATTGTAATATCCCAAGGTCGATCCCCGGTTGTAAGTATGAATGTAACATGTTTTTTAGGCTGGTGAGCCAAGTAATTATAAGAGGGTACACTTATATGTTTATTAGGCTGGAGAGCCTATTTTGCACATGTAAATATTCATGTTATTAATAAAACAACATTGTTGTGTGTAGACCAACCACAAAGAAAGAGTATGGGGGACTAAGCTCCACTATGATGGGTAAGGGTGGGGGGCTGAGAGACTAGGAAAAGGGGTTAATATTAAGGAATTAACCCAAGGGAATATTATAATGTATTTCCTAAAATTACTAAAGTTGGGAAATAAACCCAGTTATCCTAAGTTCCTTTGGGGAGAGGAACAAACTCCAAGTGGAGAGGGACAAGCTCCCAAGAGAGCCAGGTGTCAACCTGGGCGCATGCAAATTTATGTGGGAATTTCCACCATTGTGGGGGTTTTCTCTGGGCAGTTAGGCACTCATGAGTTCGCTCACCATCCTCTCTCCCAACATTCTGACTAGGCTAACCATTCATTCCCCGTATTCACCCACGCACTGAGAAAGCACGCAGGGAGTCGGTCCGTCATTGTTGAACCTGTAACCATAATGAAACTCTGCTCAAGCTCGAACTGATATATTACTGAACATGTACCCTATGGGTTGCATGTGTTTCACCATTTCCCCACATCCATTTTATATTGTTGTCATCACCTTGCCTGTGTGTTGAGAAGTGGGAGTGAAGAAGTAGCTTTTTAGGCCCATGGATAGAAGAAGAAGGTTGTTAGACCTATGAGCTACTCTCTCCAGGTGAGAGAGGTTGTTGTGATTAAAGAATCAAGTTGTCATTCATGTGATAAAATCTCTCCATGTGAGAGACTGTGCTGAGGAAATGAGTTCTCCTATGAGAAACTCTCTCCATGAGAGAGAGTGTGTTGAGGAAGTGGATTCGCCTAGAGGGAGTCCAGTAGCAGTTACAAAGCTCTGAGAATTTTGTCTGGCATGTTGTTGAAGCCCTAGAAGGGAGGTGGAGCAGCCAATGGACTATGTGACAGTGAAGGTGTACACTCCTGGGGTGGGACAGGCATGTGGGGAATGAGAGTCTATGAGTGGTGGGTGTAAGTGGCTCCTTGGAGGAAATCCTTCATGTTGTACTATGCAACTTCATGTTTTCCCTGCCTAGCCTAGGAATCCATTGCCTAGTAGAGTTTAGTCCCAGCTCAGGGGTGACCCACTGCTGAGAGTGATGAGTATCATGGTCTAAGGTTGGGAGGTTCGTGGAAGGTCTGCACATAGTTGGTGTACTTCAATTAAGAGATAAGTATCATTTATGTGCTTAATGGTTAAATGATGTATTTTAGTGCATGTCTATGATTCTTGTAATAATATTATGTGTTCCGCTGCATGTATGTTTACACATTATCTCTTTTATTTCTTGTTAAGTTTATATGTGTTTTATTCCACAAAAGAGCTATGTTTTCCATTTCCCAACAGGTCTATGTCTGGGCATGGAAAATTTTAATTACCTATAAAATAGCTTGAGATCGTGTGTGTCTGAGGTAGCGTTACCCAACAGAGGTTGATGGTTGGGAACGTTAAAAAATGGTATCAGAGCAAGACGATGTTTACAGAGTGATGTTGCCTGGCCTATTGGTGGCTGGGGATGTTACATATCCCTTCCCATAATTTCTTAAATTCATCAATAAGTGGTTGGAGGTAGACTTCCATTCTCTTCACTTGTCTTCTACCCAGGACTATAAGAGCCACCATAAGATGTTCATTCTTCACGGACAACCATGGGGGGATATTGTTATTGATCACTACCACTGGAAAAAAAGAATAGTTGGTGTTTTGGAGGGAATACAGGTTAACTCCATCCATAGCTACACTCAATCGTAGGCTCTATACTTCATCCTTGAATTTATCGGGCCATGTATCCTCTATATGCTTCATGGCTATAGAATATGTTGGGATTCACATAACTCCTAGCTCACTTCTATGTGAGACATGCCACCCCTACAACATGGCTAATTTTTTGCAATGAAAGAGCCTTTGAATCCTTGGAATTATAGGCATGTGCCTCAATATATTATGAGGAGGACCATGTGCCTTACCCTTTTTTATGGTACTTGTCATGCCCACATTCTAGACATGTCTTTTTTTCTGCATATTCATTTTTATATAGAATAAAATCATTCAGACATACGTCGTACGATATGTACTCTACACTCAATGTTTTCATCATTTGTTTTTCCTTTGTGCAGTTATCAGGAAAGACATTATCACCCAAAAGTACTTTATCTTTGAGTCACCTACAATTAGTGGGAAATATAAATGTACATTGTCATTAAGCATGAATAAAATCAACAATTTTCTTCATTCAATGTGTGATAAGATTCCTTAAATATTTATGGGACTTAATGGTTAGTTACCTCAAAAGTGTCGAGAAACATGTGTCTGATATACTATACATTTATTTCAAGTTGTACAATAACATTGTTGTCCCTAGTTGGGTATACCTTAACCCCTGTACTCGACCAAAGAGAGGGGTAGTGGAAGCAAATTTCAAGCTTCCAAAGAAGGTATCTATGACATCAACACCATCCCCTAGTTCATTTTGTTGGAATGCATATAAAAACATTCCCTTTATGGCTTGGGTATCCCACAAGAAATCATTCATACCAACTTGTATACAGTCACCTTCATCCACAACATGTGAAGTGTTGATATTATGTTCGCTGCGGGAGGTATTAACCTCTACATGTAACCTTTGACGAGCCTAGAATATTCTGGGAAGAAAAAGAAACCCTAGAAGGTTAGGAAATAACCTTAGAAGACAAGTCATCTCAAGATAATAATTTATATTAAATTATTATTCCACATAATTAGAAGTCAGCCTAGTTAGTTCACTTGGAGGACTATAAATAAGAGGACGTTAGAGATCGTTTGTCATGCTCACTCTCACAATTGCATAAGGACAAGTGGTGTGCATGACTAGAGGTGAGTTCCAACTACTACTATAGTGACTTGGTCTTTGGTTGTGTTTTGGACTTTCTTTCTTGGTTATGGTTTGGACTCTCTGCTTGGTAGGCTAGCTTTGGAGAGAAGGACGCTACCTTGGTTGGCTATTGGTTCTATGGTTTTCTTCTGGAATTATTCTATCTGACAAGGTTAAGGTGCTCAGGGGTGGGTTCAACCTATGGTTGGGTGACAATATTGCTATATTTTCTATAGAGAAATGAGCACACCTATTATTCTAACAGGTTATGGGCCCACACTATCTTTGGATAGTTTAACCACTAGAAGGTAGATTGGGAGGATTTTATCAATTGCAGTTTCAGTTGCAGTCAAAGTTTTGTTGCAACAACAAAACCCTAACCCTTGTGTTGAGGCACATTAAGTGAAGTGCTTGACCTAATTCTTGGATAACCTAGTGCACCCTAGCCTAGCACACCTCCTAGTACTCTTAACAAGCCAAGACGTCAAGTTTGAAATTTTGGTCAAAGTCAACACTTGACCAAGTCAAAATCTAAGGTTGACCAGTCAAAAGTCAAAATGGAAGGAAGTTATGAAGAAATAAGACCTAGCATGAAGAAAGTGTATGTTGTGCCCAAGAGAAATCTACAAAAAGGAACATTATTAGGTTTACCAATCCTCTGGCAGTTAAACCTTTGGTCCAAAAAAGTCATTCTAAAGTTTATCATCACAGTTTGGTAACAAAGGTATGTACCTATACATGTTGTTTTAATTTGTATCATTAGCATGAGTGTGTTTTCAGGGAATGTACAAGGGATATTTTCCAAAGAAGCAATCTTGCATTCAGTGCATTCAGAATATCAACACACTCTCCATGTTTGACTTGATATATCTCTGGCTATTATGGCATTATGAACTTCTAGTCAAAGTTATAAGTTGAATTTAGTCAAGATCTTATAAGGTTGAGATCTTATAAATATACTTGTCCCATAAGAAAAGAAATTCAAGTGGAACAATATAAAGACTCCAGTGTTTCATATCAATTATAATTATTGTCACTCAAGTGAGTATTGATAAGTAATTAGTAGCTTATACTACTCAGTGTACTTATTTGCAAATATGAACTAATACCTACTCAAGGAGATATTTCTTGTTCTTGTTCTCAGACTATATCATCTTAGCAATGCTACAAAGAAACTATCATTCATATGAAATATGTTTTATCGGAAACATTGTTGTTCTTGTTGTCTCAGGCGGGTTATTTCATGAAGGGTATCATGAAGATGTCTTTCTAGGCTTGTAGAAATTGCCTCTATCATTTTCCTTATTCTTGTTTCAACTTCCTATCATAAAAATATTGTATGGGATCTTTCTTTTGCTTCTTGTTGTATTCCAGACAGGTACCCATCTGAAATATGTTGACAAACCTTTGATGAACAAACTTTGCATAAGCCATCATAGAATAATTTTATAAGGATGACACAATGCTTGCAACAACTAGAACAGGCTTCTGACACTTTGTAGAAAGAAAAGAGAGGTGCAACAAATGGAAGCATGGACTCTCTAAGATAGAGGAAATTTATTGCAAAATTCTAGAAACATGTGGTGTCGGGATTAGGAAGGAGCTAATCCCCAATGATATGGTCCATTGAAGAATACGTGAAGAATTATAAATAGAATATTTGATATATACAAGGAGAGATTTGGGGCTAGAGGGTTCTCCCAGAAGGAGGGAGAAGATTATGATGACAACTTGTTCTAGTAACTAGATATACCTCTACCTGAACCATTATATCTATTGCAGTATCCACGGGTTGGAGTTTACATTAGAAGGATGTAAATACTGTTATTCTCAATAGAGTAATTAAAAAAGAATCATATGTAAATAAACCTCAAGTTTTTGAGGTATACTAGAAGAGACCCATGAATGTAGATGGAAGAATACCTTGTATGGATTCAAGAAACTTGGTGTAGAGCCTCTCATGTACAACATAAGCGTGGTGAAAACTTCTTATGATAGAGGAAGTGTATTGAAATGGTTCTTTAGAAGTCTGAGATGATGGATTACAAATCCATGGAAAACTCCCATGATGACAGATCTGAAGAAGTTGAGACTCTGATCCAATAGACTCATCCCTCTATCAATAATTTATTGGATCCTTGATGTATTCGATGAATATGTTGGCGACGGAAGTCACTCCTGGATTGCTTGCAGGAGCAGAGCCCGATGCCCATCAGTTTAATGTCACGATTTGTTTAAAAGGGGTGATCAAATGGAAGCAAACTCGGAACAGTTGTTTCAAGTCAAAAACTGGGCCAGGCATGCACAAATGAGTGAGGTCTTGATAAACTTCAAACAATGAGTTGCAGTAAAAGGGTGAATAGGTGGAAGACTTGCATGAGAAGAGTGCAAAATCCTATCATAGACATCCGATTTGTAACAGACTGGAGAAGAAAGCATTCGAATGCAAAATCCTTTCACATTCAAATATAGATACCAGAGGGCACAACAATGTCACAACAAATCCTTTATTATAACAAGATTGTTCAATCCACACGAATCATTCGACTGTGAATTCTCCAGTACAAGATGAAACAAAGATGAAAAAGGGAAACTGTTTGTTATAAACCAAGAAGTCTCAAACACAGACACATAACCAGGAATCCAGAATGGTCATGAAAACTTTACAGTTGGGAGCTTAGCTCTACCATCGATAGATACAAAAATGGCTAAAATGCCTTCATATACTCAAACTAACAACAACAACAAAATCGAGACATAGCATTGAAAGCTTTGCGTCTGCATGGCTTCTGACAACATGGAGCTGCAATCTTTGAATGGTCGTGCAACTTATGGCAGACGCGATCGATCTCCTGACAGTTTATTCGGTGAATCGACGTGCCTTTAATTCAATGCAGGACTTACTATTATGGAGGAGACGATGTCTAACCACCACCAACCACTTCAATAACTGCTTCTTGGGATTGAAGACGACCTGGCCAACTCAACATTTTGGGACATGGAAGGATCCTCGTGCTGCCACCTAGAAAAACTGAATAGCTTGAAGGACGGGTATGGAGGCCAATGCAGGAAGTGGGGTACGACTACGGAATGGCGGGGCCACAACCGCAAGGACGACGTAAGAACGATGAGAGGAGAGAGAGGTGGCAGGGGATGACATAAGTCATAAGGGATATAAGCATAGACGGCGGGAGAATAGACGGGGCAAGCTCAATGTAGTGAGAGGCTGACATGGAGGGAAAGGGATACGTGGCGGGTGGTAAATGGATGATGAGACGAGGAAAAGGCCATATGGAAGAGTGAGAAGGGGGGGAACGGTGACATATGGCGGCAAGGGAAAGGCGGAAAGGGAGATGTCATGATGGAAAAAGGGCCCACATGGGTTAAAGACAAGGTAGCTGAGAAGGTCGGGGCCGTGCCTGAGCCGTTGATCCGGGCTCCTCGAT
>ML801894.1:0-24722 GCA_009831015.1 Picea engelmannii | reverse complement strand
CATTTACATGGAAAAATGATTCACTATGGTACAAAGATCACTTATATTTATGTAAGAACTCCCAACTCAAACAAAAGGTACTATTGGAATTGCACACCTCTCCATTAGGAGGGCACTCGGGATTTTTGAAAACCTACCATAGAGTCAAGAAGGATTTTTGGGGGGGTGGCCTTAAAACTGATGTTCAAAGGTTTGTGGAAAAATGTTTGGTTTGCCAACAAAATAAGGTGGAAACAATTAAGACCCCAGGTCTTTTACAACCATTATCCATCCCAGGTCAGCGCTTGGAGGAGGTTTCCATGGATTTCATCACAAGGTTACCAAAGTCTGAAGGAAAGAGTGTCATCATGGTGATTGTTAATAGACTGACCAATTATGCACACTTTTGTGAACTCTCTCATCCCTTCAAAGCTAGTACAATTTCCACCTCATTCATGGAGACATTTCAAAAGCTACATGGAAGCCCAAAGATTATTGTAAGTGACAGAGATCCCATCTTCACTGGGCATTTTTGGACAGACTTATTTTCTTGTTTGGGTACTCAATTGTCTCATAGCTCATCCTATCATCCTCAATCTGATGGACAAACTGAGATAGTGAACAAATGTCTGGAAGGCTACCTTCGTTGCTTTGTCTCTGATAAACAAACATAATGGTTCAAATGGTTACCCTTAGCAGAATGGTAGTATAACACTTCCTTTCATACTGCAACAAAAATGACGCCATTTATGGAACTTTATGGATACCACCCTCCTTCCATCACTTATTCTCTAAAAGAAAAATCTAAGGTTCAAGCAGTGGAATATCACATCGAGAATCAACAACAAGTTCTCCAAATCTTAAAGGACAACCTGACCATGGCACAGAATCGCATGAAACAACAAGCAAATCAACATCATAGTGAAAGAAGTTTTGAAGTAGGGGATTGGGTATTTTTAAGACTACAACCATACAAACAGATGTCCCTCAAGCAAGACAAGAAGAATAATAAATTATCACCAAAGTACTATGGTTGTTATAAGGTGTTGCAAAAGATTGGTACTATGGCATACAAATTGGAGCTGCCTGCATCTTCACGAGTACACCCAGGTTTCCATGTTTCATGCTTAAAGAAGGTTATAGGCGACAAGATCCCAGTTCAAACTATATTGCCAAAACTTGACAAGGAAGGAAAAATCATATTGGATCCTGAAGCCATCACTGACACAAGAATTCGCCAGCTGAGGTATAGATCCATTTCAGAATATCTCATTAAATGGAGGAAACTTCCGGTTGAAGATTCCACTTGGGAAGATGAGTCTTTTATACAGAAGCATTCAGAGTTACTAAAGCTTTGTGGACAACACTTGTCTCAAGGGGAGGGGCATGTTAAGCCCTAATATTGGCTCATTACCCCTTAATTGGGGCATATTATATTAGCAATGTTATTTTATTTATGTCGGCTTTAGGCCATTAGTTGTAATTATACCTCCTATTCTCCTATATATACCAAGGAGACATTTTCATTTTCAATCATCTTGTACTTGAACATTTAAGTGGGGTAAAAGGAGGTTGCCCCCTTGAAGAGTCTTATTATCTGAAATTATCTCTTTTTCAAGGCGTTGAGTACTTTTTCTGAGGTTTTTCTATGCTATATTGATATTTGGTTCTTAACATAGTAGTTCTCTAGTATATCTTCACTGATGAGAAGATAACATATATTTTGGTAAAGCCTCTATCCAAGATGAAAATTTTGCATACTTAAGGGACAATATGGACTCACGGAGATGACTTCCTTATTGGAAAGGGAAGTGATTACTCCCCAGGTTGGGAGGGAGAACTAATATGTTATTGATATATGGACAATCATTTTTCAATTTGGAAAATGGTCCAAGTTGGGAAATCACTTTCCAGTTCAGAAAATGGTCCAAGATTATTGATGGATATTCATTTTCCAGTTTGGAAAATGGTCCAGGTTAGGCAATCACTTTCCAGTTCAGAAAGTGGTCCAATATTTTTTTATGGATACTCATTTTCCAGTTCATAAAATGGTCCATAACGGGTAGTCATGGTTCGATGGATTGTTGATGTATCATAGACAGTGATTCCCCTTGTGGCCAGTGTGGGTAAATGGTCTAGGAAAGTCATTCTCCTTGGAAGTCACTCTGAGAAGCAGTCAAACAGAATGGTCTGCCTCTCTGGGTAGTCATTCTTTCGAAGTTCATAGTTGTGAGAAGTTTTGAAGAATGGTTCGATGTAGGAGGTTGGTGCAGGAAGTCATTTCCATAGGAAATGTTTCAGATAGTCATTCCCTAAGGCATACTCATGCTCTCTAGGTTGAACTGTGAATCATGTTGGGAGAATGGACCAGTTAGGTTGAATGGTATAGGTTCAACAATTAGGGACATTCATTCCCTAGGGAAGACTCATTCTCTCCAGATTGCACTGTGAATCATGTTGGAAGAATGGCCTAGTTAGGTTGAATGGTCCAAGTTCATAAATCATGGATAATTATTCTTCTATAATTGATAAGAATATTCTAGAAAGCCCATGGCTGATGTTTAACTTGTTGAGGGAATATGATCTTCCATATATCACATATGTGAGTGGAAGAATGGCCCAGATGACTCATTTTATATCACGAAATTGTTGATGCAGGTTGATATCAGATGATATAATTGTTGTGGAGACTGTATGTCTCTAGACAGTAGTTGTACGCTACTGTATTGGATATGATCCACTAGTAGTGACTATGTGTCATTGGATAGTAGTCGTGTGCTACTAGGAGTGGTTATGTACCACTGGATAGTAGTTGTATACTACTATGAATATAAAAAAATGTGTTCTATTGGATGGCATTGTATAAGTTGTATACTACTATATGATTTCCATGGAGACTACCACTAGTGTTGGAGATGATTTTCAGCTATATGGATAGTTAGTGTTTTGATGGACAGATATTCTCTAGGAAGAGAATGGTCCTCAAAAAATGAATTGTTGGTGGACAAACATTCTCCCTATGGAGAATGATCCAGGTTGACAGATTGCTAATGTATCATGGACTAGCATTTTTCCCAAGGCACAGTTATTGGCCTGATCAGGTTGAATAGTCTGCCTCCTAAGGACATGACGTCCCAATTAGGGTGGTCGATACGAGACCGATATTTTATAAGGTATATGGTTAGATATTTATCTCTATGGTACAATTGAATCGATCAAAAAATAGTCCGAGACTGACATTCCTGTAGGAATGGTCTATGTAGCCCATAGGGTGGCTTTCAGCATCTATTGGGAAATTTATTCTTCTATGACGTATGTTCGTATTAGAAGAATGGTTCTTGTATCACTCTTTTGAGTGAGTGAATTATTCAACATCATGCTAGATTACTCAGATGGAGTATGGCCTCAAGAGATGATGCAGTTGATGCTATCATATGATATCGATAGTGGTGATGTTTCTCGTAAGTTGATCTGGGTGATCATGAGATAGCATGTGTGGCTATGATGATGTTACCAATTGAATGGTTTGTTTGTGCTCAAGGCCATTTCCTTTAATACCTACCTAGCTTGGAGGGAGTGTTGATATTATGGTAGTTGCGGGAGGTATTAACCTCTACATGTAACCTTTGACGAGTCTAGAATATTGTGGGAAGCAAGAGAAACCCTAGAAGCTTTGGAAATAACCTTAGAAGACAAGTCATCTCAAGATAATAATTTATATTAAATTATTATCCTCCAGAAGTAGAAGTCGACCCAATTAGGTCACTTAGAGGATTATAAATAAGAGGGCGCTAGAGCTCATTTGTCACACTCACTCTCACAATTGCATAAGGACAAGTGGTGCGCATGACTGGAGGAGAGTTGAAATTGCTACAGTAGTGACTTGGTATTTGGTTATGGTTTGGACTTTTTCCCTTGGCTATGGTTTGGACTCTTTTCTTGGTACGCAATCTTTGGAGAGAAGTATGCTACCTTGGTTGGCTTCTAGTTATAGTGTTTTCTTCCATAATTATTCTATCTGTCAAGGTTAAGGTGCTTGAGGGTGGCTTTGACCTATGGTTGGGTGAAAATATTGCTATATTGTCTATGAAGAAACAAGCACACCTATTATTCTAACATGAAGAACCAATCTTATTGTAGAGGTTTTGAATTGGTGACTCATGACATAGTGGGAATTGAATAGGCGATTTTCTCAACCATTCTCAACAAGCTTCCTCTTTGAGCTATGCCCATTTAGTAGCAAGATCTCGACTTGACATCGTAGTGGGGTGCAACGGTAGATGGTGGACATGTCTCTCATCATCAAAATCCTAATTGTAAAAATATTGAAAATTACATCGATAATATTAGTAACACAATGCATTTAATGTGTTCAAATATTATACCAAATGGTTACTATAAGGATGGAAATTTTTTCCCAATAGTAAACATGCAACAACCACTTTATAAAAAGAATTTCGAATTAATCAATACATTTACACTAGGTACGTTGAAAATCCAAAAATACAATTGCCCAATCATCTTTTTCTTATGCCCTACGGGGTGTCTAGATAAAAGAGATCTAATACATAGTGTAATATTGTTTACCCAGGCTCATTGCTAAAAGATGGCACATTACGATTGGTAGGGTAAAGCAATTGTCCATTTTCTTAAACAGCTTCTTGCAGTATCTTTCTCCTAATAAGAGCTTGCGAAATTTTGGGACTACTAGAATATCTTGCACATCTGAACTCGATCGTAAATCTTGATCCTGCAAAATTCAATGAAAAATTATTCAACTGCACCTTAATACATAACATAAATTCAATGAGATAAATGAATCATAAATAAAATATAGATGCACTGCAATCATCGAGAGAAAATTTGAAGGATTTGCATTGATATGGAATGAGATGGAATCTGAATAATTGGCCATTTGATATTATAATTTATGTTTTCCTGCATTTGATCCAAAACCATCATCTTGGGAAGCATAGAACAATCTAACTTCAAATAGAATTTCGAATAACTTTTAGAAGTTAATAGTGCACTTAATGATAAAAAGAAGCATCGATGTATTTTTATAAAAAAAAAACACACTGATGCATTTAATTGAGAGAAGCATCGAAGACTGACCTCTGATATTGACTACGTAAAGAAAAACCTCTGCAAATTTAAATATGGATGTTAGCATTTGCATTTTGAAAATTAAACTATTTTTCGGTGTGTTATTACTCACACACTACACTGGTGCGCATCTAACTGTATAGTGCACTGGAAGAAGAAAGTTAGAAAAATAACACGTGCTTACTATCAATGAATTGAAATTTATTATGAAAAATAAGTCAATGCATTATACGTACACAACAATCGGTGCACTACTCACTGTATAGCACACTGAAAAGGTAAGTTACAAAAACAAAAACAAAAAATTACATTTATCATCAATGCATTGAAATATACAACAAAAAAATGAGCGGGAATTTCAATTTTTCTGTTTATAAATGAAACCCCTATTCATTCTTTTATTTTTTTCCCAAAATTTAGAAGGGATATTTGTGCAACACAAATTTATCAGCAAATACTTTGCAGTGGGTGGTTTTATTTTGAAGAGCCAAATTCAAAAGAGATTATTCTAGGTCACATACAAATCTGCAAAGGAAAAATTGGAAGTATTTGATTTCATTCTATTAATCATCTTAATATTTCCCTGATTTGATTCAAACAATTTTCAATGCATTCCCAAAGAAAAAAAGGTGTAACACCCTGTTTCCCCCAGTTTGTAAAAATAACTATACTGGCCAAGAACTTTGGCAGACTCAAAGATGTGAATGTGTGATTTTGAATGGACCTTAGGATAAAAGGTCAACGAATGTAAATAATTTTATAAATATATGTTGCAGGACTGCTGGGAGGGGGATGTGCTGAAAAGAGACCACGATGGCTGATGAAAGGTGGTGGAAGGCACCTGGAATGGTGGCATTAACTTCCACTGAAGCCAATACCATATTTGTTCTTCATTGGCCCGAAGATAAAGAGTGGCTCACTGGCCTCGAAATGAATTACTCGCCAGGTTGGTAGGTGAAGAGGCTCCACATGAGTTAAGGAGGGATGGGGGTGAACTGCCCATCCATGGAAGCCTCAGACCTAACCACCGCGGAGAAGTTCGTGCCACACACAACCTCGCCAGAAAAGAAAAGGTAGGAAAGAGGTGTGGGAGGAGTCAGTCGCAACAGAGATCGCAAGAGGGGAGAAATCAGAAGGACTCTAGAAAAATATACAGAGTTATTGATAAGCAGAGAAGAAGGAGAGTAACCTTCATTCTCGACTTCTGACGAACAAAGACTCAGTCTCATAGCATCATGGTCTATTCTCGGGGGTGGCTAGTGGTAAATCCATTCAGAACCATTGAGCCTATGGTTGGGTGGAAATGAGCACCCCTCTTAGCAGTTGCATCAAACCTGGTGTTTTTCTGATAAGTGTTATATCTTGTATCTTGAAATTAATATTATGACATTTATGTTCATGGTTTGTGCAATTATGAATGGTTTCAGTATAAGACTGTCTGCATGGTGTTGATTAGAAATGGTGGTTTTATGCTTATATTGGAAAGACCATATATATATATATATTGACTGCATGCTTATGTTGGAAATACCACCTATGGCTTATGTAAATACATACATACATACATACATACAAACATACATACATACATACATACATACATACATACATACATACATACATACATACACACACACACACACACACACACACACACACACATATATATATATATATATATATATATATATGTTTTGAACGGATTCAGTTTTCAAGTCTATTCTTGGGAAATTATTCACTTAATTGTCTCAAGTAATGCCCTGGATAGATCTCCCCATAGGGACACCCTCTTCAAAAGTTTATCCAAGGATCTACTAGAGGATTTTATGGCGTAAGTCTTAAAACCCTGCACGAGAGAGAATGGTCCTCCTAGACCTCGACATTTCGATATTTCGGCACTCGGGGTACCTAAGTGCGAGTTCCCTTGTACTCACAAGTCCCAAAGTCCCGACATGGGAAATCCTGAAATGATAGCGTGTAGCTAAATCCTGATATTTCGGCATCTGGAATACCTAAGGGAGAATTCCCTTGTACTCACAAGTCCCGAAGTCCCGACATGCGAAATCTCGAAATGATAGCGTGTAGCTAAATCCTGATATTTCGATATTTCGGCATCTGGAATACCCAAGGGAGAATTCCCTTGTACTCACAAGTCCCAAAGTCCTGACATGCGAAATCCTGAAATGATAGCATGTAGCTAAATCCCGCTATTTTGGTATTTTGGCATCCGGAATACCCAAGGGAGAATTCCCTTGTACTCACAAGTCCCAAAGTCCCGACATGTGAAATCCTGAAATGATAGCGTGTAGCTAAATCTCGATATTTTTGTATTTCGGCATCCGGAATACCCAAGGGAGAATTCCCTTGTACTCACAAGTCCCGAAGTCTCGACATGTGAAATCCTGAAATGATAGCATGTAGCTAAATCCCGATATTTCGGTATTTCAGCATCCGAAATACCCAAGGGAGAATTCCCTTGTACTCACAAGTCTCGAAGTCTTGACATGCAAAATCCCAAAATGATTGTGCTTAGCTAAATCCCAATATTTTAGTATTTCAGCATCCGAAATACCCAAGGGAGAATTCCCTTGTACTCACAAGTCCTGAAGTCCTGACATGCGAAATCCCGAAATGATAGCGTGTATTTAAATCTCGATATTTCGGTATTTCGACATCCGGAATACCCAAGGGAGAATTCCATTGTACTCACAAGTCCCAAAGTCCCGACATGTGAAATCCAAAAATGATAGCGTGTAGCTAAATCCCGATATTTTGGTATTTCGGCATCTGGAATACCCAAGGGAGAATTCCCTTGTACTCCCAAGTCTTGAAGTCCTGACATGCGAAATCCTAAAATGATAGCGTGTAGTTAAATCTAGATATTTTGGTATTTCGGCATCTGGAATACACAAGGGTGAAGTCCCTTGTAATCACAAGTCTCGAAGTCCCGATAGAGGTAATCTCGAAACAGTGGAATATGTTTAGAGTTTGGTGTTTCAGAGTTTCGGCTCCCAGGAAACCCAAGTGCAAGACCTCCTGTCGTCGCACATCCCGAAATCTTGATGGAGGAAATCCCAAAACAGTGGAGCATGTTTAGAGTTTGGTGTTTCAGAGTTTCGGCTCCCAAGAAACCCAGGTACGAGACCTCCTGTCATCGCACATCCTGAAATCCCGATGGAGGAAATCCTGAAACAGTGGAGCATGTTTAGAGTTTGGTGTTTTCGGAGTTTCAGCTCCTGGGAAACCCAGGTGCGAGACCTCTTGTCGTCGCACATCCCTAAATCTCGATGGAGGAAACCTCGAAGGGTAGAATACCAAACTTATTCTGGGTTGTTGTTAATCTCGATAAGCAGTTAGGTCCATTACGGGTTTTGGCCCTTCAAAAGTCAAGAGAGTAAGGGATCGCTTGCCTCACGACTCCCCACATCGTGATAGCAGAAGTGCCTTTTCGGTAAGGACTGTGGGCATAGCCATGGTCATATGAGGGACTTTAAAGGGAAAGGAGGGTCTACGCTAGTCTCCCTAGGATCTTGGGGAGTGTTGTCCCTTGAGAATAAGAAAAGAAAGCCGAAAAGTTTCTAACCCCATGGTGGGTGAGTTACAAAAGGGTTTCATAGTTACTTTCGGTATTGGAAGCCCTAATTTCCTTACTGATTTTTTTATTTCCCTTTCTATATTTCATAAGGATAATTTTTTCGAAGCAATTTTTTTTATAGGGTTTGTTTATTTATAAATTGGGCATTTCCTATTCATTGCAATGAAACCACTCATTGTATTGGATTCCAAATTGTCTTGTCGCTTTCAATTATTTTTTTAATTCGTTTGTAGTTAATGATGTGCTATGTAAATAGGAAGAGCATCAATGCATATTTTATGTCAACAACACTGCTTAATTTAAATTAGAAATAATATAAAAAAAAACTTTTCGCGGTCGGTGGTGCACATTGTACATAGATAAGTATTGGGGCACATTTTCTTACAGAGATCATTGTTGAGTTTAAAATGGAAACAATACTATATTTTTATATGGAAAATGTCATATCTTAAATTTTTTCACTGGTCAATGGTGCGTAATAAACAGTACTTAGGAAGTCGTTCTTTTCTTAATTTATAAATCACTGATTAAATACAACAAATTGTAAAATGTTTTCAATTTTTCAATGGCACTATAATAATATATTGGTGTGTATAAATACAGTTGAGGAACTGTTGCATATAGGTATGGTTGACTCCCTGGTGCATACACATATGGTTGACACCCAAGTGCGTATTAAGTTACTATATGCATCGGTATCTTATTTTGTAAAAAATTACGTAATTTGTATATTTGATGATTGCTATTTTTTTCAGGGAGATTTTGAAAATTCCAAGGGATAAACAAAGGGAAAACCAATATATGTTGGTGGGGATGTCCAAAAAAGTGTAGAAGAAGATGGTAAAACAAATGAATGTAATTGTGTCGTAGGAGGATCCATCCCAACTACAATGTGCATCAGAGGTATGTAATCATTTATTTATTAGTTTATGTACATCAAATTTAATTATCATGTGAAATACTAATTTTCAATTTTTTTGTGAAGAAAAGAAAAAAAATAATACCCATTCAACATGTAAGAAAAGATGACGAGGAATAAAAGGGTTGATCAAAAACTTTGTGATTATTTACGTTTTTGGTCTTCCTTAAGATTTCATGTTTGTTGTGATCTTTATATTTAAATAATTAATTTACACTTGTCCATGGATGTCTTCTATTAGGTGCTAACATATAAAGAGGAGACAACCCATTAATTGATAAACATTGGAAAAAGTATGAATTGTGAGTATATGTTTGATCCAGGTGGATATTTGTGGAAACCCACTTATTCCAACTGACACAAAATAGTTTTCTGGAAACTTACTATTTTTAGTAGTTTTTCAGTTCCTAAACTTTTGGGGCCATTTTGAGGGCCTAAATGAAGGTTTTTCGGGATCGAGCACCTCAATGATAGTCAAAATATCTCATTGAGCCCACAAAATGAATCTCCTCGATGATACATTTCCAATGATCTATCATGCACCACAAACGAAGATCGTATGTCAAATTTATGCCCCCAAGAAGTTGATACACCAAACTACCCAAAACGACGTCTACAAAACTATTAGCTTTTCATCTTCCGAGGTTATGGTTTTGGGTTTTATTTATGATAAAAAGGCCTTTGGAGCCTCATTGTAAAATCATCTTCTTGTGAATGCGAGTAGCCATCACATCTCTTCTTAGAGATAAGATGCCACCATTCTAGCGAGTCTTTCACTCTGTATTTCTACAGTTTTGTACATTTCGCTCATTAATAGAAATTGTGTATTACTATATATTTTTTCCTCTTGTTATATATATAATATATCTATGTTATGTTATTGTCTCTCTTTCAATATCTTTGTATATTTTTGTGTTATATCTTAGCTCTCATTTTGTGCCGAAAATAATCTGGATCAATGGTATCAGAACAGGCAACTCTTAATTGTTTTTTTAGTGCATGTCCCCGACGAGGACCGAGTATAGAAATTTGGGTCTCGAGCTTGTCTTTCTTGAGTGCAATTGCTCTCGTACACCCAAGAAACACTCCATGGTGGAAGAAAATAAAAACGACAAATCCTACGATTCTATTAATATGTTGCTTGAGAAAGATCTCACGCGATAGAGAGATGAAATGATGGAGAATTTTTCCCACATCCTTCAACACTTGTCAATAACAACCAGTGCATCTTCATCAAGTGGCCACTTTGGAGGTACCTCTCCTTTTAAGGTACAAGTTAATTTTGATATTCCCATATTTGAAGGACAAATAGATGCAGATGCCCTAGAAAAATGGTTAAATCTTCTAGAAGGTTATTTCTTTGTTCACAATTTTTCTAACAGGGAAAAAATCACCTTCACACTCCTTAAAGATCTCCCCCATGTCAAACATTGGTGGGAAACTTACTAGGAGCAAAGTTCCACAGAGGAGTCTAGAATATATGGATTTGATCACACTTGGTATTTGTTTTTGGATGTGGTCAAGGAACAATATTACCTTGTTGGCAACTATGACGACCACATGAGATGGACCACACTGCGGCAAGAGAGGGGCCAATAAGTGTTGGATTTCACCAATACCTTTGATACCTTGTGAAAAAATATGGGTATCAAAGACTCTGAGCGAAATTTGGTTCTAAAATATTGTGGGGCTCTACATAGATACATCCAAACTGAATTGGATTTTATGAATATATATCATTGGGTGCTACTTATCGATATGTTTTTAAAATCGAGGAGAAATTTAAGAACCAGAACAAATGGGAGTTCGGGTCTACAAATATGAAACAACTAAAGTATGATAAATATGACCCTAACAAACATCCTCCTAAAAACCAGTCGAAGCCACAGGAAAAGAAGGGTCACGAAAAGATGAAGAAAGACACTAGAAAGTGGTGCGATTTCCACAAAATCCCCTTACACAACACTGATGAATGTTGCTAAAAAAAATCATTAGTGGTCGAGATCAAATAAAAGGAGCCAAATCCTGATTCATATTTTGATTCATAAAATAATGGGAGAAGACAAATCATTGACACAGACCCCACTACTACTTCGTGACTGCAACAATTCAACCAGAAGAACCAGCAAATCCTAAAGAGGGGGAGAGCCTCTTGCATTCAAAGTTATGGATAAAGGGAATATTGTTTCATTTCATTGTTGATAGTAGAAGGCAGAAGAACCTCATCTCAACAGAGGTCATCAAACAGTTGGGATTATCGACAACACCACACCTGCAACCATACAACATCAGATGGCTGCCAACAGTGTCAATTTTCATATGGCATTCATCCCTTAAAGGATGAGGTATTATGTGATTTTTTCCCAATGGATGCTTGTGATCTTTTGGGCCAGCCATATATGTGGAAGCGTGATTCTATTTATGAGTCTCAGCCCCATAGTATCATTGTTACTTTGGAGGGTCATCTCTACATGATACCAGAGGTAGTTCCAACTATTGTCCCACCTAAACAGTGTCGCAAGGTAGTATCTCAAACTACAAAATTCAGCTTCTTCACGGTCTGTTCAAAAGGTAAACAAAAGAACACTGCAACCACTGCAGCCTCAGTCCAAGCACCTTTTGTCCAACAAAAGAAGGTCGATAAGATTGAATCAAATTGCAAGGATTCATTCCACACATAGTCATATCATGTATCCAGACTGGTTCAAAATGTGCAACCCTTCTAGCCACAGGTTTGTAACATCCTTCAACAAGCTAAGCAATGCAACTTCTCCAGCAAGGCAAGCAACGTGTCAAGATGCAGATTCAGCAAACGCTTTTCCCTCTCCCCCGGGAACTCAATGCAATGGAGACAATTTCTTCCTAAAGAGGGAGGATTGATCCAGGTGGATATCGGTGGCCACCCACCTATTCCAACTGGCTCAAAACAGTTTTCTAGAAACTTACTATTTTTAGCAATTTTTCGGTTCCTAAACCTTTGGGGCCATTTTTGTTGGAGATACTTGACACACACCTAGGATTTTTTTTTCCTAAGGCTTTCCCTATGTTTATTAGTCATTATTCAGTCTCCTATAGTTTAGGAAGAATATTCCTCTAGGATAATATTCTCTTCATTTCACACTTCATTTTGATCAGTTGAGTGGAGTCTAGATGCCACATTGGGATCATCACTAGTTAATGCACATTATCCTTGGGATTATCACCATACTAGCACATTACTCATGATTCCCTAATCTCCTCCTCACTTCACTCTGTTCCATTCAGTTAACTAGAGACTAAGAGACTAGTAAACTCAGACTAGGTGGTAGTTCACTCTTGTAACTTCCTGAGAGACTAGACTAGGAGGCAGCTTACTCCTGTAATTGTTGGTGTGTGTCCAGATCACTCTAGACCACCACTATGGTGCATTGGTTCTCCTTTGATGCATATTAGTTGAGTTATACAGATTATATCATGTGTAAATTATCATTTATTTTTCTGGTTAAGGAGAATTCTTCCATTCTTTCTCTCCTTCTTCTCTTTTCTCATATTTTCTATACAAATTGTGTATTTCATTTTCTAGCTAGATCTATTTTTTGCAGGTTCAACACATTTACAATTTTGAGGGCATAAATGATTTTTTTTTAGGATCGAGCACCTCAATGATAGTTGAAGGATCTAATTGAGCCCCCAAAATGAATCTCATTGATGATACCTTTCCAATGATCTATCGTGCACCCCAAATGAATATCGTATGCCAAAGTTACACCCCCGGGAAGTTGATACATCAAACTACCCAAAATAGGGTCCACAAAACTATTGGCTTTTCGTCTTTCATGGTTAGAGTTTTTGTTTTTTTTTATGATAAAAAGGCCTTTGGA
Source organism: Picea engelmannii (assembly GCA_009831015.1). Lineage (NCBI taxonomy): Eukaryota > Viridiplantae > Streptophyta > Pinopsida > Pinales > Pinaceae > Picea > Picea engelmannii. The sequence continues at coordinate 11,263 of ML801894.1, read as the reverse complement.
GCCTCATTGTAGAATCATATTCTTACACATTTGAGTAGCCATCACATCTCTTCTCAAAGATAAGTTGCCACCATTCTAGCGAGACTTTCACTCTATATTTCTATAGTTTTGTACATTTCGATCATTAACAAAAATTGTGTATTACTATATATATATGAGTCGTGTTATATATCTGTTATATCTTTGTTATGTTAATGGATCTCTTGCAATATCTATGTATATTTTTGTGTTATGTCTCCACTCTCATTTTTTGCAGAAAATAATCTGGATTAGTGGTATCAGAGTAGGCTGCTCTTGATCATTTTATCAGTGCATGTCCCTGACAAGGTTTGAGTATAGCAAGTTGGGTCTTGAGCTTGTCTCTCTTGAGGACAATCACTCTCGCACACCCAAGAAACCCTCCATGGTGTAAGAAGAGAAAAACGACAGAGAAGACGATTCTATGAATCTGTTGCTTGAGAAATCTCTCACACGACAGAGGGACGAAATGATGGAGAATTTTTCCCTCATCCTTCAATGTTTGTCAATAACAACTGGTGCGTCTTCATCAAGTGGCCACTTTTGAGGCACCTCTCCTTTCAAGGTACAAGTTAATTTTGATATTCCTATATTTGAAGGATAAATAGATGCACATGCCCTAGAAAAATTGTTAAATCTTCCAGAAGGTTATTTCTTTGTTCACAATATTTTTGACAGGGAAAAGATCACCTTCACACTCCTTAAATCTCTCCCCCATGTCAAACATTGGTGGGAAACTTACTGGGAGAAAATTTCCACATAGGATTCTGGAATATATGGGTTCAAGCCCACTTGGTATTTTTTTGTGGATGTGTTTACGGAGCAATATTACCATGTTGGAAACTATGACGACCAGTACATGAGATGGACCACATTGTGGCAAGAGAGGGGCCAATTAGTATCGGAGTTCAGCAATACCTTCCATACCTTGCGCACCAAACTGGGTATCAAAGACTCTGAGTGACATTTGGTTCTAAAATACCATGGGGCTCTACACAGATACATCCAAACGAAAATGTATTTTCTAGACATCTCATCATTAGTGTTGCTTATCAATATGTTGTTAAAATTGAGAAGAATTTAAGAACCAGAATAAACGGGATTTTGGGTCTGAAAATCTACAACAACCAAAGTATGATAAAGACGTCCCTAACAAAAATCCTCCCGAAAACTAGTCGAAGCCATAGGAAAAGAAGGGTCATAGAGAGACGAAGAAAGACACTTGAAAGTGGTGTGATTTTCACAAAATCACCTGGCACAACACTGATGAATGTCGCTCAAAATAGTCATTAGTGGTCAAGATCAAAGACAAGGACCCTAACCTTGATTTGGAGTTTGATTTAGAAAACAATGAGATAATATAGATCATTGACACAGACCCCACTTCCACTATCGCAACTACAACAATTCAAATAGAAGAACCAACAGATCCTAAAGAGGGGGATCTTCTCTTCCATTCAAAGATGTGGGTGAAGGGGACCCCATTGCATTTCATTTTTAATAGCAGAAGCTAGAATAACCTCATCTCGGAAGAGGTGGTCAAACAGTTGGGATTGTTGACAACACCACACCCCCAACCATACAACATCGGGTGGCTTCACCAAGGATGAGATCTTCATGTCATCCAATAGTGTCAATTTTCATATGGCATCCATCCCTTCAAGGATGATGTATTATGTGATGTTTCCCTATTGGATGTTTATGATGTTCTTTTGGGTCAAACATACATTTGGAAGTGCCATTATATTTATGAGTCTTGACCCCATAGTGTCATTTTTACTCTAGGCGGTCATCTCTATAGGATACCAGAGGTAGTTCAAACTAATGTACCACCTAAACCATGTCTTAAGGTAGTATCTCATACTACAAAATTCATTTTCTTCACAATCTGTTCAAAAGGTGAACAGAAGAACACCACAACCAATACAACCTCAGTCCAAGAACCTCATTTCCAATAGAAGTAGGTCGATAATATCAAAGAAAAGTGCAAGTATTCCTTCCACACACAGTAATATCATATAGTAATAATGGTTCAAAAGGTGCAACCCTTCCAGCCATAGGTTCATGACATCCTTCAACAAGCTAAGCAGTGCAACTTCTCCAGCAAGGCAAGCAGCTCATCAAGATGTAGATTTAGTAAAATATTTTCCCTCTACCTCAGGAACTCAATGCAATAGAGACCATTTCTTCCTAAGGAGGGAGGATTGATCTAGGTGGATATCGTTGACCACCCACCTATTCTAAGTAACTCAAAATAGTTTTCTAGCAACTTACTATTTTTAACAATTTTGCGATTCCTAAACTTCTGGGGCCATTTTTGTTGGAGATACTTCACACAAACCTAGGATTTATTTTTCCTAAGGTTTTCCCTATGTTTATTAGTCATTATTCAGTCTACTATAGTTTAGGAAGAATATTCCTCTAAGAGAATATTCTCTTCGATTCACACTTCAGTTTGATCAGTTGAGTAGAGTCTAGATGCCACATTGGGATCATCACCAGCTAATGCACATTATCCTTGGTATTATCACCAGACTAGCGCATTACTCATGATTCAATGATCTCCTCCTCACTTCACTTTGTTTTAGTCAATTGACTGGAGACTCATAGACTAGTTAACTCAGACTAGGTGGCAATTCACTCATGTAACTGCCTGAGAGACTAGACTAGGTGGCAATTTATTCCTGTAATTATTGGTGGGTGTCCATATCACTCTAGACGACCACTATGGCACATTGTTTCTCCTCCAGTGTGCATTAGCTGAGTTATACAAAGTATATCATGTGTAAATTATCATTCATTTTTTTTATTAATGAGAATTCTTCCATTCTTTCTCTCCTACTTCTCTTTTCTCATATTTTCTCTGCAAATTATGTATGTCATTTCCTAGCTAGATCTATTATATGCAGGTTCAACACAATTACAATTTTGAGAGCCTAAATTAAAAAATTTCAATATTGAGCACCTCAATGATATCTGAGTCTCTGATCGATCCCCCAAAATGAATCTCCTCGATGATATCTTTCCAATGATCTATCGTGCACCCCAAATGAATATTGTATGCCAAAGTTACTCCCCTGGGAAGTTGATACACCAAACTACCCAAAATGGGGTGTTATCACTGAAATATCATCCGCAACATTGCACACAATGGTTAAGGAAAAATATCAATGCCAGCGGTAATTAGTCCACCTACAACACCAAAAATGCATCCAGAAGGAAAAAAACTATACAATTGGGTCAAAAATTGAAGTGTGCAGATTCACCAAAGGAGGTGCACACACAGTGTGCAGCATGCGTGGGCCAACACAACCCTCAGCGCGCACTATGCACCAAATGCATGACTGTCTACGAGAAAATATGTGCACTTCCATGAACGGTGCATTTGTGAATCTTGTCGGCCCCTCAACCACTTCTAGTCCAACCCCCAAAGTGATTTGACACTCATATCTGAGAGAAATCTAGGTTGGAGGCTGGTCAAGGGCTAGAGAGTGCCCTAAAAGGCCCCTTGTTCACACTATGAACCAATTACATTTTTCCATGAATGGATGCTATAAATAAGAGCCATGGGTGTGCTAAGAAACTAGTATCTTCAAGGTATTGTTATGCTGCTAGAATTCTTCCTTGAGAATCCTCTTTTCTCTTTGAAGCCTTTAAGCACCATTTCAATAGGCCATTCCACTCACCTCTTGAGGGAATAGACATTTTTTTTATTCACCATTTTCCATTTCCTCCATTGTAAGAGAGAATAGCTCTCAATTAGGGAACTCAATATCCCTCCCAAGGAGGAAGAGGGGACTCATAAATCCCTACCTTTCTCTATGGTGTTTTGCCTACTAATCTATTGATCCATTGGTAGCATTATGTTGGTAATTGTTTGATTTTCATGGTTCTAAGTTTCTCAATCTTTCTAACATATATTTCTTAGTTGCTTTAGTTGTATTTCTTTGTTTTTACATGTGTTTTTCATATTTAACCTAGTCACAAAATTATGTCTTGTCTAGTAGGTTCATCTAGACATGCAAGTGTTGTTGTTTTTCTCACTCAAGTGACAAAACCAACACAATAGATTGGATACCATACTGGGGATCAATATCAAATACCTCCCTATTTGAGCCTTGAGAGCACTTCATTTTGATTTTTTTTCCTTGTAGGTACCAAAACTGGCCTAGCCCAACCTGCCAAAGTCAAAATTCAAAGCTGGGGAAGGAGTATTTCACTCGGAAATTTCTTGCTTGACGTGTGACAAGAAGTGCATGGTTTTTTCTTCCCACAGACGCCCACTCTGTGTACTGTGTGTGAAAAACACTTCTTTACTTTGCGCATTGTGTTCCCTCTACACACCTGTTAGAACTGTAACCCGTGCATAAGTCGATCTTTTCAAATTGTAAGGGTTTTTGCAAATGTTTGAGGGCCCCTAGCCTTCATATTTTTATTTTCATTCACTTTGTAAGGAAACTACACTCCACTTAGAGTCTTTTCCCATAAGAAAGGTTAGATAACATAGGCACTTAAGGGTTAAAAAGAATCAATATTCTCCTCTTTTGCTTTGTTTCCACATGGATGACTCATTTGGCTTGTAAAATTTTAAGTTGAGGTTATTTCTTTCATACATAAATCACTTAAATTGGGACTAGAAGTTAACTTTGACCCTCAAGTATGCTCTTCCCTCACACCCTAGTGTGATCTTGGGAATCAGAAAGGTCATTAAAGGGACATTTCATCTCCCTCAAAATCTTTAGGAGAGGACAAATCCCATACATGCCCATATGTTGCAAACTTAGGATAGTTTCTTAAAAATTATTTATTAGTTTAGATCACAATCTATGGAAGTTTAAAGATCAAAGTAACGGGCCCATACATGCCCACATGCTTGAAATATAGCATAGTTTCAAATATTTCTTAGTGTAAACAACATTTAGGGAGTTTAAAGTATTTGTAAAGGACCCATATGTCCACATTGCTAGTTCGTTAGGGCTTTAAATATTCCGCAAGGTTGTACCAAAGACACATAGTAAGCTAAGTAAAGAAGATTTGTAAGGACCACAGGAAGTCCACATGTTGCAATCTCACACTTAACTTATTAAAATATTTGCACACTTGTCACTTTATTTCACACAAAGCCACTCCTCACACACATAATTTTTCTTAGAATAGTGGAGGTTGAAGTAGGAGTTCTCCAAAGGAATTCCAAAAGGTCCCACTACTTCTTAGGAAATTATCCACACCCAATTAAATCAAACAAGGTTGGTCCATGACCCCAATCTCTCAACACACCACATATAAAAAAGTTATAATAAAGCACTAATTTTCCTCCACAGGGGGTGCAAAAATAAATTTTTAGTCTAGGTAGGATCTTGGGGGTAGGCATCCAAATAACCCCCCATTATCAGGTTCTCACATTTTCAAACAATAGAAGTTGAGAAATAGGGAACTTTAAAATCCTCCAAGTCAAGTGTTCCTACACCATAAGGAAGGGAGATACTCGTGAATGGTAGAAGTCTGAGATCCAGATTGTGCACATCCCTCCTTGAGTCACCCAACTCTTGTGAGGGCATCTAGCCCATGACCCATTTCTGAGGCTGAAAATCTAAATGTCGCACTTTGACCAAGGTACCTAGTGACAAAAAATAGGACATCCACCTAGGTGGCAATTGTGGGTTGCAATCACACCTTGATCATATGCTGTGTGGCTATTGGGAAATATCGCCAACTCTTTCAGGATATGCACCCTCTACCCCTCATTATAATTGATTACTTCAACCTTCACTAGTCCCTCTTCTGGTGGATTCAAACCCCACTGTTGAGTGTTATTGGAAAGCCCGGTGTTATTTGAGAGGAAGGATGATACATATTTTAGGACACGAGCATTTGTTTTTATTGTTCCCCCATGTGGAAAAAATCCACCTATCCACATGCTTATTTATTTACAGTTGATTTATGTAATATGTTCATTTGATTACATGCAATTGTGAGTTATACTATTTTGTGAAGGTAAAAAAGATAAAAAGATCTTGTTCATTTATTTCTCTCTTGTCACCATTTTCACACATTCACTTTGCTAGTCAAAACCATAGGGGAACCACATAATCCTTGTCGTTCTAGATGCTTGTGGAATCTCCATCTTTTCTATGAGGAGTCCCTAGTCTTGCAAACTCACCGGATCAACCATCTCACACCCCCGTGAGTGATACTTTTTTGGGATCAAATTTACTTGGTTCCACTTTTCTTGGGTCCAATACCCAAGTCCATCCATGCACTAGTTCTCCTTCACAAGGAGGCGGGGTCAAACTTCTTCTCAAGGAAGAAGTACAACCCCACCAAATCCCTCTAAAGAGACAGGTCCATTACCTACACACACGATGGTTGGAACTAATCCTCCACCAAATCTCATTTTTCCATACTTGGCATCCCTTAACATTCATGATTTAACAAAACTCACAAATGACCCCATTTTGCATGATCCCACTTGGCCCAATATGCCTAAAAAATTTCCCTCGCATATTCCAAAGTTTGAAGGAAAATCAGGGGATGATACCACCAACCATGTTATGATATTCCACTTATGGTGATCTTAAAATAGAATCATGGATGATTCCATCCTCTTAAGGTTGTTTCAATGAACTCTCATGGGTTCCTCAACCAAATGGTATGTGGATGAAAAATTAGGGTCCCATGTGACCTTTGAATCATTGGCCAAGTCCTTTTTGTCATTTTTCCAACTACTAGTTCATCATGATACTAGCTTAGAACTTTTGTCAAAGTTCAAACAAACTATTTTTATACATATATTTGACCACATCCAAATAACAACGTCTTGATTGGTTTCTCAAATTACTCGTCTTTGTCATCGCCGAGGATGTAGCATCCACTTTTCCTCAGTCAGAAGAGGAAGCCATCAACAAGGCCCAAAAGTTTGACCTCATCTATGCTCAGTCTAGTTACTTATACATAATATTTCCTAATGCACCCTGACCCATACCATTTGTACAGGACAAACCTGGGATGTGCTATGCTACAGATGGGTTGATTGGTTCTATGATGCACCACAACCCTTACAGCCACTCATCACCTATTTATGGTGAACCTAAGTATCTGCAACCATATGGAGGAACTTATTATTACCCTCCCCCCACTCACCAACATTCATATCTGTTTGTTCCCCCTCGGTCATTGGGGGGACCCCCACTTGTACCCCAGATGCATCTGATCTCTCAATCAAGTGTGGGTCCATCCCCAAGCCCTACATGTGACCATAAAATTTGTGGAGGTACTTAAACTTCCTATACGCCATATGTATTGTCTCCACAAAACAATCCATACTTTCCATTTTTTGGTCCTCCTTAGTCGATTGCTCCCCCACCAGGACAACCACATGTCGGTGTTAATTTTGTTCAGACCTCTCCCATTCAACAGGTTCATACTTTTGAACAATTAAATACAGAAAATCCATCCCATCAGTCAAATAATGCCAAGAATAAAGAGAAAAACTGAAACAATAATAACCTAGGACCATGAGGAAATAACCCGCAACAAAACCATCCTGTTGGGGGAAACCACAACGAAGGCAACCAAAACCCCCACGAGGGAAACAATGACAATCAACCACGATAAGGGATGAACAATAACCTCAGAAATAACTTCCCTTGCACTCTATATGGAGATTATGGACATTATAATCACCACTTCCCCCAAATTGTAGATTACAAATGGATGAAAGAATCCATGAACACACAAAATCCTTCGACACCACCTTCCGCCCAACAGGCCCCACAACATTATTTGCAACCACCAACTCCTGTTGTTTTTAAAAACCCTATTTCACACCAAGGTGTGTTGAATACCCAACATGAGGTACATCTTTCTCCACCACAAATGGGGCAATATCAAAACAGAGGTCCCCATCAACCTGGAAATCCGATCAATCACAATATCCTCCTCACCAACAAAGAATAGATTCTTCTGCAAACATGTGGTATTCAAGACAACATGCCTCCTAACTCTAACCCAACCACCTCAGAAGAGGCTCCAGCTACAATCGGACAACCATTGATTATTCCACTCCCTAACACTAAACCAAACCCTCGTATACCTCGCATCCCATTACGACAGAATGTAAATAACCCTCATGCTAGGGAAACACATAATTATAGTTTGGTCGATGACTTAGCATAGTATCTTGCAGCCATATCTATATTGGAGGTCCTCCAAACCTATCCATATCAGCAGAAATCCATTTTTTCTGCCTTGGGAGTAGTCAACCCCATTTATACTAGACTCATCACCTTTGATATAGATAGTGGAGAACCACGTCTCCCCACCCTGGTGTCTTTTCCTATACCAGTTAAGATCAGGAACATCATAGTTCATCGATGTATCATCATTTAAGGTGCATCCACATGCATCATGTCCAAAGTAGTATGGAAGAAACTTGGCTCACCTGAGCTAGTACCATCTGCCATCACCCTTAGATCTTATGACGATCAACCATCATCCCCTCAAGGGATCTTCCAAAATGTCCCTTCAATACTTGGGGGAAAAACCATCCTCATCGAAGTTGAATTTATCGATGCCCCACTCGATTACAATATATTGTTTGAAAGTAGCTACATGTACGCTATGAAGGCAGTGGCCTCTTATGTGTTTCAAATGATGATGTTCCCCCACAATGGGAAAATCGTCACCATAAACCAAATTACACATTATGATCCCAATAATTCTACCAACATCGATAACATCCTCCCCCTTTTTCGCACTATCTCGGATTCTTTTTCGGTCCTTTGTGTAGGTTCTGGAATATTCAAGGACCCATCCTTGTTGGGGGAATATCATGGAGCACCACCTCTCCTACACCCTCCAACCCAAGTGTGTGTAGTATCTTCTAATGGAACCGATAACAGAGACACTACTCCTCTCACCGAGTCCCCTCCACACATTGACGTTCCACCAGTCTAAGAACTATTACCCCAGGAATTCCCTAAGATCACCACTGCACCACTTGTACTGGATTTCCCTCCCCTCGAGGGGAACATCTCGATTTGGGCGACAGTCCCCCAAGCCATTACCCAAATTCCATTTTTCTACCCCCCACCCAGAGTCCAATCATTCCAAGTAGCTGTGACTCTCACCCTTCCTAAAATGGTTCTCGCCATACCTGTATGGTATCTCCATCCACCCTCTATGGTCCCTGCACCATCTTTCCCTCCTCAGACAGAAGGATTACTGCAGATTCAAGTATAGGTCCCTTCCACACCACCCTCACCCCAAACTATTGGTATCACTGCCACTATTGGGGGCAAACCAAAGAAGAATGATCCCATAGCTCCACCCCCTCCCTAAGCTCAACCTCCTTGCACACTATGTGAAAGAGAAGGACACCCCACTAATATATTTCATACTCTTCCCCAATTACACAATCTGATCCAGCTCCCTAGAGCAGCCACATCACTCGCCACCCCAGCAAGTACATCCATTGCTACTACATATTCCTCCACCACACACAATAAAGCATTGCGAACCAAATTTACTTGTTCCATCTATTCAAAATATGGCCATTACACCCATCATTGCCTAGCTCTACCTCAATTTCGCCAAAACTTAGCTGCAATACGCCAAATGTCTCGGGTAGATCCCTCTCATCCACTCCATATTGAGGCTCACATTATTGATATTTGATATATTTCACCATCAATACCCACACGGACGAGGTACCCTCCATAGTATCGAGACATTCACTTTATGTCCAAGGTTCCCTCACACCCTGTACATAATATCCCATCTACGTCCTCACCACTTGAGGAGAATAATGCTTACCCATTGAAAATTCCCCCTGTCACCTCCATGGATCCTCTGTATTCTTGCATTTTCCACTGCGATGAAGATATCCTGGAGGAACTCACTATCCCTGATTTCCCATGGAATGTTCTCCATCATTGAGCACTTTTTCTTTCACAAGCAACCTTTCACCCTCCTATCCAAGCCTCCATATGCACAATCAAAACCAAGGATTTTATTCCTTAGGGGAATATAGACTGGTTCAACAATCCTATCCCTACCCCATATGCTTTTGAAGATGGCAACATGGCCAACATCTCCCCCACCATAAAAAATGACATTTCCATTAAACCGGGAATCATAGAAGAAATCACCATTGGCGTCGCATGCTCCCCTGAAGAACTCACTTCTTACAAATATCTCTTTCAAGAATACAGGGATATTGTTTACTAGTCATATACAAATATGCATGGCCTCGATCCTTCTATCGTCGAACATCAAATCAACACATGGCTATATGTTGCCCCCAGTTCACAAAAAGCAATGCCCCCTTCACCCAACCAAAGTCATGCCTATCAAAGCTTAAATAGACAAGTTATGCATTGTTGGTTTTATTTACCCCATTGTGTACACTTCATGGGTCTCCAACCCTATCCCCATTAACAAAAAACAGGGAACTATTCGCATCTACACAAACTTTCATGATCTTAACTATGCTTGTCCCAAAGACAACTTCCCAACCCCTTTCATCGACCAAATCATCGATGATTGTGTCGACCACAAGGCACTATCCTTTCTGGATGGTTTCTCTGGATACAATCAAATCCAAATCCATCCATCAGATCAATACAAAATTTTGTTAACAACCCCATGTGGTACCTTCACTTATCGTGTCATGCCTTTCGGACTCAAAAATGTCGGTGCTACATTCCAACGGGCCATGACCTATCTTTTTCATGATCTTTCTCTCATCATCCTTGCTTATTTGGAAGACATCACTGCTCAATCCAAAAAGAGAACCCATCATTTAGATGAATTACGCATCATTTTCCAACGGTGTCGCCAGTATAATATCTGCTTGAACCCCCTCAAGTGTGTCTTTTACGTCACGGGAATACTCCTAAGCATATCCCCCTACCTTAGGTTTCTCTTTGTACACTTTTGTATAGATTTTAGTATTATTTATCACCACCACTCCTCATGTATGATCTATCATCCATGTTATTGACAGATGCATCATCCATTAGCCGACCACATCGGTTTCATTAACGGTGCCAGTCGTTGGACCTAGAATCTCGATTTTTCCTTTTTGGCCCTCTATACCCCCTCACATGTACTGCTCCACACCAGTGGCATATGTTTGGGATTAGCCACCAACAACCAATATGAGTATGTCATCACCATTAGTCTCCTTACCGAGGCCAGTCACCACCACCTTCGTCACCTTAGTGTTCTATTATATTATCATCTT
>ML801893.1:138472-161154 GCA_009831015.1 Picea engelmannii | reverse complement strand
ATGATGGCATTGGGCCACATACATCTGAATGAATGAGTTCTAGGACTCCTTCTGCCTTGCTGTCCCTCTTCGGAAACGGGTTCTTGATGTTCTTCCCTTGTGCACATCCATTGCATACGCCTTCATGGTCACCTTTGAGTTCTCGTAAACCTGTGACCGCTTTGCATATGTATGGTAGTGCCTTGTAGTTGATGTGGGCTAACCTTCTATGCCAAAGTTCACATGAGTTTTCAATGGCGTGGGTCATGGCAGCCTCTGAGTGACCCTTTAGTTTATACAAACCATTTTCTTCACTTCCAATGATGATTGCTTCATTTAAGGTTTCTCCTTTAGCCCACATAAGAACTTCTCCATCTATAAAGGCAACTCTGAAGCCTTTCTTTTCTAAAGCTGAAATGGATAGTAGGTTCTTCTTCAAGCCTAGTACATATAGTACGTCCTTCATTTTTAGTGAATTCCTTGAATTCAGTTTATGGTTTGATTCTCCCACTCCCTTGATGAGATATTGGTAATCATCTCCAAGTGTCACTTTTTGAGAAAACTTATTTTTCTGAGATACAAGAGAGAATGTCTCTTGCCCCGTCATGTGCTTGGATGCACCACTATCAATGAGCCAAGTGTCCTCTCCGGGTGTTATAGATCCTGAGAGGGCCGAGATCAAGACATGGTCTTTGATCTACTCTCTTATCATCTTTGCGGGTGGCTCTTCATCTTCGACTACATGGGCATGGAGCCTCTTATGTTTTCTCTTGTATTCTTCTCGTCTGGCTGAACAAAACTTCACAATGTGTCCCATCTTGTCACAATGATAACATTGTACAGATGAGTAGTCCCTTTCCTTTCGTTGTCCTCTCTTCTGAAATCTCCTTGGATGAGATTCTTTATGATTGAATTTGTTTGACTGTTGAGGCTCTTTATGAGTCTCCTTTTGGAAGTAGGGTTTTTTCCTTCCTCCTTTGGTGTGAGTAGCTAGGGCTTGATCATCATCTTTTGCTAGTAACGCTTCACGATTCGCTATTCTTGTTTCTTCTTGGATGCATTCTTCCCATAGGCTATCAAAATTCAGTTTCTTCGTTCTGGCACATATTGTTTGGATGAATGCATCCCAATGTCTTGTGAGACCATTTAGGGCTGTCATTATGAGTTCGTCTTCGTCTATGGTATCTCCAATAGCTTCTAGCTGTTCTTTGAATTCCGAGATTCTGGAGAAGTATTCTTGAATCATTTCTCCTTTTTGCATCCTTGTATTCTTCAGTTAAGTTCTTAGATTCATCTTTCGGTTTATATTCTTTCCTTCATATAGTCTGGTCAAGGCATCGAACATTTCTTTTGGAGTCTTCTTAGATGACACATAAGGGATCAGGTGGTTTTTGATTGAATATGCAATGATTATTTTGGCCCTGATTGTGTCATTTTGATGCTTTGCCTTTTCTACAACATCGGTGGATTCTGGTACTTCTTCTTTGACGAATCTTGCTAGGTCATTCTCTTCAAGAATGAGGCCAATCCTATAATTCCAGGCACAAAAGTTTTCCACTCCTTCTAGCTTGTCAACAAGCTTAATGCTTGCAGACATCTTTACTTGGAGCTAGGAAAATGACCGAAAAATGAAAGTGTTCAAAATCAAAATTTGAACCTACCAGGAAGTGCGCTTGGCTGAGGCGAGTAGCTTGGTGTGTTTGGATCTGAGAAAATCCAACTTTTGCTCCTCCAAATTTGATCTGCGGGTTTCTGGACTGGTGTTTCTGGTACTTCTGGTACTTTGTGAAACTAGGGTTTCACTCTCTGGGAGATCCAGCCACTAAAAATGTGCGTTGAGAATGCCAAAGTGATTCTTAGGGGAGGGCACACTTTTCTAGATGGTTTTGGGGCTGAAAAACTTCATCATCAAAAAGCCCTAATTTTCATGTACGACAACAATGACGTTTTTCACTCTTGTGAAAGATGCTTCCTTCAGCTTGGCTCTGATACCATGTTAATGTTTAATCCATTATTATAGTTCTTTGCATTTCATTAGATAACAATAGCATAATACAAGATCACTGAGAAATACACAATCACAAGAAACACAACATTTATCCTGGGAAACCCTCTAGGGGAAGAAAACCCAGCAAAACTTCCTTAATATAGATGGCCAATACAATGCCAAGAGATCTCCTAAACTAATACAGAAAGTCCTCTCCCAGATATGCGCCACTCTCTCTCCTTCTTCTCTAACTGTAGATCTGAAACTTGTCTCACGAAATGAGCAAGTGAGTTGTGTGTCTAAGTGAGGTGCTATCCTCCTTATTTATATTAGACTGGCACGTGTGAAGTGTCTCTTCACTGACAGGGCCGACTTCTCCAACTGGGTGGTTATAATCTCCTTTATTATATTCTGGGGCCTCTTAAATATCTGTTGAGGCCGACTTCTTATTCTGCCTATTATAATTATCATTTGACCAATCTGCAATAGGGGATTTGGTCCTATTACAATAGTCGACATGATCAATCCACAATGGGGATTGATCCAATGAATAATATATCAAATAATAATAAGAATACTTTTTGCAGTTGCATTATTTCAACAAAAGGTTCTTTCTATTTAGGGAGGTAAGGCCCAGGGGAGACGTCCCCGGTGACACGGGGTTTTGAGAAGGCAAAAGGTTTAGCAAGGCCAAGTGATAATAATCCCCCTCACAAGTCACCACCTGATCAGAAAGTTTGGCTTATAGCCAATAAGGGTAACCGAAAGTAATAACCAATAAGATCACTTGCCCAAGACAAAGCAACAATACAACTATATCTGCAAGCTTGCTTGCTGGTTAATAGTTCATATAATCAATGACCTTTCTGATAATAAGCAATTGAGCAATAAAATTTGATGAAGTAATGTTTGTACAATAGCAACAGTTACAATATCACTTCTCAATGAATGCTAAAGAAACTTGGCATTCAATGTAACAAATTAACACTTCATAGTTAATGCCTTAACCAACCATTCAATTGCTTTAAAAATAAAACGATAGTTGCACAAAGGTGTTTGTAGCACAAGAAAGATGACGACAACAGTAAGGTTAGTTGAGTTAGTGTAGGCTAGGGTTAGTATGGTTAGGGTTTGTTCAAAGGTTTTGGAAGTTTGTGAGATCAAGTCACTCAACACATATGGCCTTAGATCAATGCGTTCCTAGGGTATATGGAGTCAAAAGGAGGATGCAAAAGCTGAAGGATCAAATGATAATGGTAAAGACTAAGGACACGAGCGTTAAACCTTGAGGTGTTGCTATGGAAAGGCCTCAAGGATGAAACCCTAGGGGAGAGAGGCTCACTTTGGTGTAGGGGAACTAGGCCTCAGTGTTCTTTCCTCCTTCCTTAGCTCAAATGGCAAGACGACTAGCTCAAAAGATTGCATAAAACTAAGAAAAGAAGGTTTGCAAGTAACGTGTTGCTATGGCAAGGCTTTACTAAGCAAACCATAGGAAAATCGACTCACCAAGGTGTAGGGGAACTAGGCCTTGATGCGTTTTCTCCTTAGCTTAATAAGAAAAACGACTAGCATGGAAGAGGAAGAGGAAGAATAGAGTGTTGCTAAGGCAAGACTCTATATCACTTCAACAAATGGCTTAGAAGGAAAGAATAGAGTGTTTCTAAGGCAAGGGTCTATCTCACTTCAACAAATAAAATGGCTTAAAACCTTGGTAGGGACATGAGACAAGGACCTTCAATGTGTGCTTGTCACCTAGGGTTTAACTCAACAAATTATAACCATAAGTGCAAGAAAAACAATACTACAATCATTCAATTAAGGAGTTTTGCAGAAATTCACTTACATTTAACTAAGAAATCATATAGCAAACCCTAGTTGTAATACCTTCCACCAAGAGAAATGCCAAAATGTCAATAAAAGTCCAAAAATATCTTCCTTTAACAAGTGCGCCTCCCAATTTCAGCCAATAACCCCAAAAGTGGCGCAAATTTCAGACCTCACCAAGTGGTGAGTGAAAGATCATGAAAAAATGAAGGTGAAAACCCTCAATTTATACAATACAATGACCTAATTTTACTTTTTAGGTCATAAAAAGGCCGACAAGGCCAAACTACTAAAAATCATATTGTTTTACATTAAATGTTTTAAATGAAACCCTAATCAAGCAAAATGTGAGACGTCATCCCCTTTTAGGGTGACATTAGCACCTTCCAGGGAAAATGCAGCCTCCAGGAGCAAAACATTAGACCCCCTTGGGCTTCTCCAAGCTGCCACACTGCCATAACTGTCTCCCCAAGATGTCCATAATAATGGATGATGTCATGGTCATGTTGTGTGATGGCATGGGCCTTCCAAGGCTAACGTTCCTGTGGAGAGGGCTCATCCCCCCTAGGTATAGGCCTGCTCAGTTGCCTTTGATGGATTCTTCTGCTCTTCCCTGGTACAAATGCTCTGCCTTGTCTCTACCCCCTGTTGGGGTCTCAACATCCATTGGGTGGGCTCTTCAGCCCCATGGAGGTCCGAACTGATCATCTCCCCATGTGTACTTGTCCAACATGGCACCTGTCCGCCGGGCATGATCTTGCAGAGAAATAGCTACGCCCTTCGTGGGCTCATAAGTCACAGGGATCATAGAAATGTCCATCACATCTAATCATCAATATTTATTAAACATATGCATAAAACCCCTTTACCCCAGTCTAGTGCTCAAAGAGATTATACAAGTCTGCAATGCAAGTCTGGGGAAAGTGACAGGACATCCTATTGGGCTAGTGTCTATTGGTAGAGGGATGTCAACTGCTTTTACCCCTGGGCGAAACATCTCAAGGTTTTATTCTTAGGCTTTTATTGTCAGCTGCTTTTAACCCCCAGGCCTTTAACCTATTCTTCCCACCAGGTAAGGTGCAACCCCTAAATGATTGGCTACCTTATGCCCAAACCAATGTAAAGGGAAGGGTGAGCGGGAAATAAGATGGAAAGTGGTATGTATGACGGGAACAGACGATGGCTTTTCAGAAATCCCCCCAGTGGCAACTCAAAACCTATGGAAAAAGCTTTCTAGGGCACCCTGTCATTCCCCCAGACATGGTCAAGTGGACAAGCATAAGATCCAAGCACTCGATAGAAACAAAGGAATCAAATGCATATATTTAAAGGTTTTGAGGATCAGAGTGACACATACCATGATACCCGGACTCATTACCTCATGAAGCAAGAACCATCTCTGATATAGGACCAAGACGAAGGTGATGGATGTTGTTGTTTCTGCTGACAAAGTGGAGGCGCTGAAAGGGAGAAAAGATGGGCCCTCCAGGGCCATCCTTAAGTCGATTCGACTCTTGGTACTCCATGTCTAGGACCTGTGGGCCTCGAGACATAATCTCCTCGTTATCCCTAAAAGTGGGGATAACATCTGGCTCCAACTTGTGGACATGTGCTCACCATAGAGCGCATGAGAACCTCAACATCTCTGGCATAACCTGTTTACCTGCTTGATCTCAATAGCAATTATTAGTAACCATTTGGGGTGGTGATACCACCCCAACACACACACACACACACACACACACACACACACACACACATATATATATATATATAGACTGAAATAAAGCAATCATAAGTGTGAATGTGAAAGCAATCTACTCTAGCATGCAATGCAGATGGTATAAGAAAATTTTTCTACTCACCTGTTGGCTGGATGTCAGGCGTAGTCAAATGACCAGTGAAACTGATCCAACAATGTCCCACAATACCTGCCTTTGTGCTTCATCATAGACCAAAACAATGATAAATTAAGCACAAAAATGACACGGGTTAGAACATATATCATATCATCGAAAATCACAAGGTCTAACTCATGGAGGCGGGTGGGAAGGATAAAATCTTGCCAAGTCCATCTCTGAGGAAAGTATTCAATCCACTTTAGGAAGGGGTCATGGAAAATCCAAGGTTCAGAACATCGACTCAAAAGGTCTGCAAACTGGCTACCTAGGACGTCCTCACACTCTGAAGTCTGGGAAGGGATTGGCGAGGATCTGACAGATGACTGGAAAACTCTTAAGGGAAAGTTGAAACATTGAGATGATAGACTTAAACTTGTAGTATTCAACCAACCCTTAGACTCTAGGGTTTTCCCTAGAGGAAACTTAACATAAAAAATGCATTCCCCAACTACACCTCTAGAGACACAACGAAACAAAGTAATCATAGGTGGCTGGGGAAGGTTGTCATAGGGATCCTTCTTTAAGAAAATAAGGTCCTTACTCCTATCAAGACCTGAGCACAATAGTGGTTGATAATCATCTTCATGGAAAGAATCCAAGTGCTCAAAGGAGTACTCATCAACACCCTCAAGGTAAGACTGGAAAATATCAGGAAAACAAGGTACAAGTTCATCCTTGGGTGTTTGAAAGGTATGGGTGAAAATCTCATCTCCTTGTTGCCACTAGTCAAGAGTAATATGCTGTGATAATTGTAAAGGAAACACTTGGAAATGACTCTCAATATCATAGATGGGATCCAAATCGTAACCAACTACATCCCATCTACGTCTCCCAACATGTATGAACTCATCAATGTTACCAACTGTGTCACTATCTATATCATAACATACTAGACCTGAAACATTCAAAAACTCATTAATCTCCTCCTCATTTCCCTCATCATAAAGTAGAGCATCATCAAAATTGTGGGGAGGAGGGTAACTTACAGTTTCTTCTTGTTTAGGAGCTTTGAGGAGTTGGGTGTCTTCTGTTATCATCATAACATTTTTCGGATCAGGATCCAAGTCTTGGTGAGTTAGCGAAAAGCCACATCGCTATGGAAATGTGATAGTTTGGAGGATAAAGTCTTATATGGCGGTATGTAAACAAATATAGCGGAGGCGTGAGAGGTAGGACTCAATAGACTGTCGATCTTGAAACAACCCGGATCAACGGCTGAGGAACATATCAGAGAACGAAGTAGTGTGAAAGATAACTATTCGAAGGCGGGCCAGGGAAAATTACTATGGTTTCGATCGTGGAAACGTGGCGCCCTCAGAGGCACATTGGGGGGAAAATAAGTCTACCTAAAACTGGTTTCGCAAATCCCCGATGTCGAAAGTTGTTGTGTCAAGGTGGACTGTAGATCTTAGAGCGATCCAGATCAATGGCTGAAACTCATATCGACGATTGAAGTAGCGCGAAGATTAATCAGTTGAGGGCGGGCTGGGGAAAACTGTTGTGGTTTAAATCATGGAAGCGTGGCGCCCTCAGAAGCACATCGGGCAGAAAAGTGGTCTACCTAAAATCGTTTTCTCCAACCCTCGATGCCGATAGGCACATATAAAAGGAGGGTCTCCAACATTATTTTATGATATTTTGAAGCATTCAAACATTTGAAAATTGGCGCAAAGCATCTATTCGAGACTCAAGCTCAAAACTAGATCAGGTTCGTGTTTTCTTCGCCGCTTAACATGTATTTTTCACCATGGCCGCTAATCCTGTTGTTTTATCCGTGAATGAACAAGACATCTCCTCCCGAGAAGAAGCCCTAATTGATACAGACTCCGATGTTTTCGACAGAGAGATAACAGTCTCGTCTGTTTCTGTGTCCAGATCGAATTTGTTAGACAATGTTGGAACGCACATACCTTTACTTGAAGTGACTCAAGCCTCCATCACCCCTTACGTCGTAGAAGTAGTCTTTCCTTTCCCTGAATTTGTAAGCTAGTGTGTGGAGCGATATTCTCAGGAAGAAAGAGTCATTTTGAATAAATTAGAGTCAGAGGTTTTATGTGAAATAGACAATCCATCGCTTCAACACACCCTCAGTATACCAGAGTCCTCCCCCACAGTGTCAGAGCCCTTCGAGGAAGAGAAGATGATCACAATTTATAGAGAATGCCCACCAGAAGTGAAAGCTCAGTTTCTGCAAACCGTTGTCAAACTTGAACACCATTCAAAGAGTCTTTTGTTACCTGCCAGTATAAGTGTAATGGTCATCGAAGTCCAGTGGGCTTGTTCTCTGTTAAGTCAAATTTTAGGGTTGAACAATGACAAGTTTGTGGTAGAAGTCATGTTAGGTTTCCTGTTGACTTTCTTTATGTTAGAGTTTGGTTAGTCGGTCTGTGTCAGTTTTGACAAATTTATTGCCGAAAATATGCATCAACAACTGATTAACTTCAATTCATTGAGACACTTCAGATACTACACCCCTTGTTAAGAATGTTCCTGGAATCTAACAGAACCGAGTTTCCTGAGACTACATTTATTTCAACAGAGTGTAAAAGAATCACCATGCTTATTTTCATCAATAAGATTATGTCCAGGGTGTACAGTCTTATTTTCGGTTCAGATATGCCAAGGGTTCTAGAGGAAATTGAAAGCTCTTTACAACCAAATCCAGAGAGAAGGATAGGAGATTGGATGTTGTTCATACAATCTATGTTGTTCATACAATCTACTGTGATCTGGGTGTATGGTTATCAGGAAGGACCTTATCTTTTACCAGTCTTTCTAACTCCCAGAATCTTTGCTTTGGAGTTCATAAGACAAAGGATCATCTCAGAGACATATCATTTTTTGAAAGCACACATGGCTTCTAACTTAAAGTTTCCTTTCATAGTTGGACCCTTTGTGGTGAAGAACAAATCCTGTTTGCCTCAGATTCAATCCAGACTCGGTGAATTTGGGTTTACACAGTTGCAAGGAAGAAAATATTACTCGCACCAGATCATATCAAAGAGAAGATTGGCAAATAGACAAGGCCCCTATGAACACGAGCATGTTGAAGGATTCGGTAAGATGGCCAATCTAGAAACTTGTGTAGATATGGAGGTCACCCTGCAACATGATCAGACAAAACAAACAGAACCAACTTCTCAGTAGAGCCCAACACAGAAACCTTCCCCTAGGTTGATTATCAAAGCTCCTAAAATGAGTATCTATAATAAGAGAAGCAGTTCAGAGGCCTTGGGTGCCAGTAGCCAGCAAGATACTCTCAAGAAAATGAAAATCACATCATCCTCTCAAATAGTCGACCTGGAAGAAGAAGAGCCCAAAGGGAAAACATGCATGGAGATGGTGGAAGGTGCAACCAAGAATGAAGAAGCTGGTACAGGAAACATGCCACAAAATGAAAGAAACACAAAGTTCTTTAGAAGTAGGAAACATATATTTGGCGAGACACCTGGGGTGGTTTATCAATCCAAGGAAGATTTAATGAACCAGTATGTTGTGAAAGGAAGTATGGCCAACAACGAAATAAGAGACCTTTTACTTGAAGTAGAGAAGACTTCCCAGCATAAGGCTTCCTTACTCTCAGTCAGGGATGTGGAAAGAAAGACGTTTAACATAGTAGTGGTTGATGATGATAAGGTGTCTGAGGCTAAAATGCGCTATGAAAATATTGGTGCCCCTGACAAAGTAAAGTTCCACAAGAATGTCAGCGACATGCTATATTCTGACTATCTGAGCTTAGGTCCGAGGCTTGCCAGATTGACAATACATGCACTCAGACTAGATGGACACTTGAAACAGGAAAAGGCATCCAGCAAAGCCTGGATGACACAGGTCAAAAAGTTAGAATCTGAAGGTCCTCGGGGGTGAAGGCTTCTTTGAAAGAGAAAGATAAGATGATCCAAATCCTAAAGAAAATGATGAAGATGTCCCCTATAGATCATCCTCAAACAGTAGAGTTGACAACTTTGGAATGGGAGAAGAAAACATTCAGACAAGAAGCACTCAATTACAAGGCTAAAGTGTTGCAGTTGGAAAAAGAGAAAGAGAATTGGTCACAAGCACATGCAACAACATCATATATGACTGTTATTGTACCTGCTAATACAGAGGTGGGATCAAGCACTGAAGGGTTGGTCCAAGCTATGTCCCAGGTAAGCTTAAAAACAGGGGAGATCAAGGGTCTCAAAGAGGTCATAAAAAAGTTGAAACATGAGATGAAAGTGAAAGATGAGAAGATGGTTCAACTCCATAGAGATAATCAAGATTTGCAGGAGAGAGTAAGCAAGCTGAAAACAAGGTTAAAGGGAAAAACAGTACAACATGGAGCGAAACATGTGATATGGGATGCTATTGCTGCAGAAGATGTTAAATTCAGGGTTTATCTGAATTTAATAAATGACAAGGACAACGTGGCCACTATAGCTCGGAGCAGGTGTACTGTTGTATATAAATTATTAGCCAAAAAACCCTCAAAATGGGCCCAAAATGGTACTGATTTACTAAATTCTGTGCCAACTGTTGATCTTCAAACTATCAGGGTAACGAAAAGGACTGCGTTGATCATTTGGGCCAGAAGGATCATCGCCAAACATAACCTGCTCAGATCAGTTAGAATAATGCTATGCAAATGGGGCACAACATATAGGAATTTAAGGATGCATTTGAACAATTGTACATCAAAGGCCTCCCACCATTTTCGGATGGAAAAGGTTCACTATACAATCAAGAAGACTACAATTCTCTCCTCATTCAGTGTAGAATGGACCATTCTAAATTTGAAGCTATAGAAGAAAATTTGAAAGGCCAGAGTCTGGTAGAGTATTTGGCTACGAACTTTGAAATTTTGAATAAGTTTAAAATAGTGAAGGTTGGCATGCCGACTATGTCCTATGCCACGTGCATTGACTTAGAGATTTTGATCAAAGAAATGATGGATTACGAAATTCCCTCCGACTCCCAATGGAAGGAAATCTTGTGGTTGGGTAAGACAAAGTGCAATATCCCCGGAACCAGTAAGTGATCTCCAGGTGTCATCAAATTTGCAGATTCGGCAGAAGACCAGAGCGAGACAGATGGCACGGAGGAAGCTAAACAGTAAGAGAATTTGTCCTTAATTTTGAAACGTTTTTTGTTAATCATTGTAAATCGGTTCATATATCGTAACTGTCAGTCGAAATTGTTTTAGAAGATGAAATGCTTTAAGTTTCAACTATTGTAATCAAATTGTATAAATGCTGGGATACTTGAATGAATTAATGCTGACAGAAGTGAAAAAACACCTTTTGGTTGTATCAAACTCTATTTTGTAAATTTTCTGAATCTAAATTGAATACAAATGCAGAAGATTTTGAAGTCTCTATGAAAATATTCTAAAGGGTGGTTATATGAGCTTTGTTTCCTTTCATCGTATGTATTTCCTGTGACCTGTCATTTAATTTACATTTTCTTATGTTTAAATTGGAGAGTTAACGTCCCATAATTCATCTTGTGATGCTTTTGTCTTAAGCAATTTAAACTGTGTGATTGTCTTCTTAACTAATTCAGAATTCATTTCGGTAATGCTCTGATGCAGTTATTTGTTTTCTTTATCTTCCTACACTCTATTTAAATTTAAGAATAACTCATATTCATCGCCTCATTTAGCCTTTATCCACTGGAGAGTTCTATTAGCCGATGCATTGTTTTCGTTCACTTTCAGAATTTTGACTCCATAGCCCTGAGTGTTCCTCCTCTTCTTAGCCAACAACTTTATAAAAACCCCCTAAACAAACCAAATCTAGCCACTGATTTCCAAATAAATACCCAATGACACGAGAGAGCCCTCTCTGAGTTGAGTAGGCTAGTGTCTCATCTCTAAAGTAGGTTGAAACAATTACTTCTGTCGTTTGTCTATTCAATCAGAAAAATTTTACAGAGTGCTAACATTCTAGCGTCGTTGCCGGGGATGGAATTGAAATTTTTTCCCTAGGAAAAATGACTTAAAGATTTAGTTTGATCCCTGAGGGTGACAGTGGTTCAAGTAACTTATTGGATGAGATTATTTTTACCCTGGCGACTCCGTTACTCAGAGACCAGTTTCACTACACCGTGTGAGATAGAAATCCTGGCTCCTAAGAAAATTCACATCAGGAGCAACCCAGATCCTGAACCTGCAATCCCTGCATCTGATCCTGAAAATCTTGTACATAAAAGAAAAGAAAAGCCAATAACCCATGTTTTGCATCCAGACCGTTATTTGTCTTTACCCAAGGACGCATTGACTAGTATCGAAGACCTTGAGTTTGACCTGAAATTTGAACAATCCTTGTTCAGAACTAAATCTGAATCTCATTTAGACGAGACCATCTTTGACGAAAAGATATTCTAAGATTTGAATCTAGCGGCGTCTGTCAGGCCTGTAGTGACCCCTGCTCGAAACCAACCGCCACTTCGACCCCTCACAACAACTATGGCAACCAGATTTTCTCCCCTCATACTACCCGCTCAACTACATGATTTACCTCAAGACTACAACCTAAGGATCAAACTATATGACGTAGAAGGTAACATATCAGCTCAGAAACATCTAGATTGGTTCAATGATTTCATATACTTGGAAGAAGTGGACTTTGAAGATGTAAAAATGCGGTTGTTTACACAAAGTCTTGTGGGATATGTGAGGAAGTGGTTCAGAGCCCTTGCACCAGGTAGTGTCGAAGATTTCGAAGCCTTTGAAACAAGCTTCCTTGCAAAATGGGGGGGAAAGAAAAATCCTCTTTAGTTGTTGACCCAGTACAACAATATGAAGAGATCACCTGATGAAATGGTGCAAGATTTTTCAGCTAGATTCATGAAAGTATATAATGCGATTCTTGACAAAGTAAACCCCCCACTTAAGGCTGCTCAGCTCAAATATGTTGATTCTTTTGAAAGCGACTTCACTTTACTATTAAGAGAAAGAAGATCTGCCACATTGGATGATATGACAACCGATGCCATCGAGGTAGAAGTGAACCTGATGGCTTCAGGGAAGATGAAAACTAACTCTGACAGAGAATCAAACATAACCGAGGATAAATCACAAACTTCAACATCATAGACATCAGAAGAAAGGTTCGAAGCAATGATGAGAATTATGGAAAGAATGATGGAGAAAATGGCACTAGGGAATAGGCCCAACCCTAGAGAACAGGTCGACGGTCCACCCAAAAATTCAAGAAGACCAACCATTCCACATACTAGACAAAGGGAGCAGAGAAACCAGTGAAATCAAGCAACTAAAGTAGATAAGGCAAATCATGGAAATCAGGGGAACCAAGGAAATCACGGGTAACAACAGATAAGGCCTCCTTTTCAAAATAATTATGTGAATGAAGATTATGATGGGTATTTTGAAGACAACATGAATTGTTGTGATGACAAAGAAACAAAGGTATTCCTGACCAAAGAAGAACATGACCAGTTTATGGATGCAAGTGAAATCTTTTTGCAAGATGAAGAAGAAAGGGTATCAGTATAAAAAGAAGATTATGAGACTGGATTGCAAAATTCCATCATGCAATTCCAAAGGCAATATAACCTCCAAAATCAAAAGGTACCTCCAAACCCTCCAAAGGGTAATCTTCCAAAGGGGAATCCCACCAAAGAAGCTCAGAATAATATACCTTCTTCTAGTCAGCCAAAAAATGATTCCACTAGAAAAGACTCAACTGCAAAGGACTCCACTATGAAAGATTCTGCTGCAAAGGATACTATGGAAAAGGGGAAGCATAAAGAAGAACCTCAGAAGAAAATATTGACAAAAAAAGAAATGGTCACCAAAGAGGTAGAAAAAACTTCATCCTCTTTTGATTTCGAGAGTGAGATGGCTAAGATAAAAATTTTGGTACCATTTAATGAATTGATCAGGAATAACGAATACAGAAATCAGATCATCAAGATGCTTAAAATGGGACAAACCTCTGATACCCTGAACATACAAGATAATCACCCAACCATCCTATTTGGGCCAAGAGTAGAAGAAAGCAATGAGAATGAAGAGGTCCCTCCTTTTTATGTCAGCTTGAAAATCCACGACATGACTCTACACAATGCTATGCTGGACTTTGGAGCATCTGACAATCTGATGCCCAAAGTGGTCCTGGATCAATTAGGTCTTGATGTCACAAGACCTTATAAAGATCTGTTCTCCTTTGATTCAAGAAAGGTGAAATGCCTTGGTATGATCAAAGATATGGTGGTTTCTCTGGCACAAATCCCAGCGAAGAATATGGTGATGGACGTAGTGGTCGTTGATATCCCTCCAAAATTTGTCATTTTGTTGTCTAGGTCATGGGCTGCAAAACTTAAAGGAACCCTCCACATGAACATGTCATATGCCACTATTCCCGTCTTTGGTCAATACAAAAGATTATATAGGGAGATTTTGCTTAAATATATGGTCAGCAACAAATCACAACCTACCAATCATCCTATCTATTCAGTGAGTAATGAGTTGGGGTCCTCCATTTTCTTCAACGACCTGTGCCCCGAAAAAGAACAAACGGAAATTGTCCTGGCTGACAAAGGTGTGCTTGAACAACAGATGAAGGAACTTTCAGAACAACAGGGTGATGTAGATGGTCAGATATGGAAAATGAATTTTGATGGAGATGCATGCAGAGAAGGAGCTGGAGCTGGCGTATGGATAAATCATCCCAAAGGAGATGCAAAATTATGCTCTTACAAACTTGTTTTCGAATGCACCAATAATATGGCCGAGTATGAAGCGTTAATATTGGGGTTGAAGGTTTTGGAAGAATTAGGTGCCAAAATGATTGCTATACTTGGAGACTCTGAGCTTATCATAAATCAAATCAAAGGCATCTACAAAGAAAAACACCCCATACCGAGGGCTTACAGAAACCTGGTACTAGACCTCCTTGAAAATTTTCCAGAATGCAATCTTTCATCAATTCCAAGAGAACAAAATCAGGTTGCTAATGCCTTAGCTACTTCAGTAGCAGTGTTCAAAGTTCCATTTTTCCCTGAAAAAAGCTACAACGTTGAAGTCAAGTACAGGCCAACAATGTCGGACAATATGAAGCACTGGCAAGTCTTCGAGAACGAAAAACAGATAGAAAGTTTCCTCAAGATAGAAAATGAGTTTGAGAATTTAAACATTGATGATGAATACTACGATGATGAGGTGGATGCAACTGCTTTCACAAAAGAAGGATATTTTGATAATCAAATTGCTGGTAGAGATATTGTACAGATCAAAAACAACATCATCCCCAAAGGTTTGGTACCGTTAGAAAAACTATTTGACAATAATGACGTGGCCATAAGTCCAAAGATTACAGTAAATGAAGGAGATGTGGAAGATTGTAATATTGGAACTCTGGAAGATCCAAAGATCGTCAATCTGTCTAGAAATCTCAGTCCTAAAGTCAAAGAAAGGTATGTAAAATTAATGAAAGAATTCCCTGATGTCTTTGCTTGGATCTATGATGAGTTGAAATTTTATGACACTAGTATAGTCCAACATGTTATCCTGATAAAAGAGGATCACAAGACATTCAAACAAAAATTAAGAAGAATAAACCCTCTGTTGTTACCATTGATAGAGAAAGAAGTAAATAAATCGTTTGAAGAAAAAATCAGTGTCCCTAAGGTTTTCCAAATGGGTGGCAAACCTGGTGCCAGTTAGTAAAAAGAGTGGAGAGATTAGATTGTGTGTGGACTTTAGGAACTTAAATAAGGTATCTCTTAAAGATAACTACCCATTGCTCAAAATGGATCATATTTTATAGAAGGTGGTGGGCTCTCAAAAATGTCAATGTTAGATGGTTTCTCGGGATACAACCTGATCATGGTACACCCCAACGATCAAGAAAAGACAGTGTTCACCACACCATGGGGAACATTCATGTACGCCAAAATGCCATTTGGACTTATGAATGCAGGGGCAACGTTTCAGAGAGCTATGGACATAACTTTTGTCGATGAAAAAGACAAATTTATTGTTATATAACTTGATGACATTACCGTGTATTCTTCCTTAGATGAATAACATATCAAACATCTCAGGAGGGCATTTGAAAAATGCAGGAAATTTGGTATATCATTGAATCCAAAAAAGTCAAAATTTTCCATGGAAGAAGGAAAGTTCTTAGGGAACATTATTTCAAAGGAGGGGATAAAGGTAGACCCCAACATAGTTGAGGAGATCTTGAAAATTGGCATACCCAGAAGAAAAAATGAAGTACAATCCTTCCTCGACAAAGTGAATTTCCTGAGGAGATTCATTCCTAATTTGGCTGAAATTATAAAGCATATCACCAACATGATAAAGAAGGGAAATGAAATCAAGTGGATTCCCGAGGCTAGAAAATATTTTGAAGACATTAAGGTAGCATTGACAAAAGCTCCTGTACTAGCTAGTCCAAATTTTGAGAAAGACTTCATACTATTTTCTTTTACCTTAGAGCAAACAATTGCAGGTGTATTACTCTAGAAGGATGACCAAAAGTTTGAGGAGCCCATAGCATACTAAAGTAAGACATTGCGAGATGCTCCTTTGAAATATGACATCATGGAGAAGCAAGTGTATGCTTTGGTCAAGGCATTGAAAGACTTCAGGGTTTACATTCTACATTCATATACCACTGCTTATGTTCCCAGTAGCTCAGTGAAGGACATCTTGATACAACTTGATCCTGAAGGAAAGAGGGGAAAATGGATTGCAGTGCTGTTAGAATACAATCTTGAAATCAAGCCCACAAAGTTGATCAAAGGATAGGGACTTGCTAGACTAATGGCACAAACAAACTGCGAACTCTTGGGAATAAACTTCACTGCAGATCTGTCAGAAAATACAGCAGAGGAAGAAAGGGTGACTCCACAAATATCTTAGAAATTTATTTACTCTACATGGTATGCAGACATCATCTTCGTGTTGAGGAATTTGAAATCTCCTCAAGAGTACAGTAAAACAAAGGCCATATTCTTGAAACCGAAGGCAACAAAATTCTGTATGGTAAATGAATTGTTGTACTAGAAGGATCCCAGGGGGATTTTATTGAGTTGTTTGATATAAGACAAAGCAAAGAAAATTATCAGAGAGTTCCATAAAGGTGAATGTGGAGGTCATCATTATTGGAAGACAACTGTACACAAAATTTTGAGAGCTGGCTTTTATTGGCCTAGCCTTTTTCCTGATGTTTATAAAGAAGTTTGAAAGTGCCATGAATGTCAAATCTTCGATGGGAATGGAAAATTGCAGTCTCTGCTGTTAAAACACATTTTAGTACAAGCTCCTTTCAGACAATGGGGCATGGATTTTATAGGGGATATACATCCACAGTCTTCGGCTCAACACAAATGGATCCTGACTGCAACTGATTATTTTACTAAGTGGATTGAGGTTGTTCCCATCAGACAAGCTACAGATGATGTTATCATTCGATTCCTAGAAGACAATATCCTGTCCAGATTCGGATGCCCGATCAAGATTATAACAGATAATGCAGCGGCTTTCAAGTCTAAAAAATTGGAGAAATTCTGTAGTGATTACAACATTACCCTTGGTCAATCCACGTCATACTACCCGCATGGAAATGGATTGGTTGAGTCCTCGAATAAAAGTTTGGTCAGAATCATCAAAAATATGCTGCAAGAGAATAAAAAAGCGTGGCACAAAAAGCTCATCGATGCACTGTGGGTTGACAGGATATCCCCAAAGAGATCTATTGCCACATCCCCTTTCCAGATTGTTTATGGTATAGAAGCTATCTTTCCTACTACATTGGGATTGTTGGTAATGAAGTTGTTACAGGAGTAAAAATCATAAACGAATGTCGACCGTAGAAGAGAGGATGAGCTCATCGTCGTACAACATACCAAAGAAAAGGCTTTCAATAATGCTTAGCTACGTCAAGACAATATCAAAGAAGCTTTCGACAGACGTACCAAGGTGGATGAATTCAAACTAGGAGACTGGGTATTAATATGGGATGCCAGAAACGAAGATAAGGGTAAACATGGGAAATTTGATAACATGTGGCTGGGTCCATTCAAAATTGCATCTTACCGTGGGAAAAACGCATATTTGTTAGAGGAAAGTAATGGATAATTCGCTGGAGGAGGGCCTGTGAATGGAAGGTTCCTCAAACATTACATTGTTTGAAAAATCATCACCCCACCATTCATTGTATATAATCGTTTAACTTTTTCATTTTTGCATGAAATATTGGAATAAAAGCAACATGGTTGAAGCCTGAGGTGAAGGCCCTGAGCTATGCTGGGCAAATTTTGAGTTTTTGAATAAAGGTCAGCAGATTCCGATCATGTCAATAGATCACAGCCCAATGGGAAGGCACTTGGTCTTCAGTTCTTTGCTACCTTGTGGGGAGGATAGCATCCCCAGTTGGAGCCTATGTTATCATCATAACATTTTTCGGATCAAGATCCAAGTCTCGGTGAGTTAGCGAAAATCCACATCGCTATGGAAATGTGATAGTTTGGAGGATAAAGTCTTATATGGCGGTAGGTAGACAAATATAGTGGAGGCGTGAGAGGTAGGACTTGGTGGACCATCGATCTTGAAACAACCCGGATCAACGATTGAAGCACATATCGGAGAACGAAGCAATGTGAAAGATAACTATTCGAAGGCGGGCTGAGGAAAACTACTATGGTTTTAATCGTGGACGCGTTGTGCCCTCAGAGGCACATCGGGGGGAAAAGAAGTCTACCTAAAATTGGTTTCACAAATCCCCGATGTAAAAAGTTGTTGGGTCAAGGTGGACCGTAGATCGACTTAGAGTGATCCATATCAACAACGAAAACTCATATCCGTGATTGAAGTAACACGAAGATCAATCAGTCGAGGGCGACCTGGGGAAAACTGTCGTGGTTTAAATTGTGGACGCGTGGCGCCTTCAGAAGCACATCGGGGGGAAAAGTGGTCTACCTAAAAGCATTTTTTCCAACCCCCCATGCCGATAGGAACGTATAAAAGGAGGACCTCCAACATTATTTTATGATATTTTGAAGCATTCAAACATTCAAAAATTGGCGCAAAGCATCCATTTGAGACTCAAGATGAAAAATGGACCAGGTTCGTGTTTACTTTGCCGCTTAACAAGTATTTTTCACCATGGTTGTTAATCCTGTTGTTTTATCCATGAATGAACAAGACATCTCCTCCTGAGATGAAGCCCTAATTGATAGAGACTCTGGCGTTTTCGACACAAAGATAACAGTCTCGCCTATTTCTGTGTCTAGATCGAATTTGTTAGACAATATTGGAACACACATACCTTTCCTTGAAGCGGCTCAAGCCTCCATCATGCCTTACGTCGTAGAAGTAGTCGTTCCTTTCCCTGAATTTGTAAGCTGGTGTGCGGAGTGATATTCTCAGGAAGAAAGATTCATTTTGAATAAATTAGGGTCAGAGGTTTTATGTGAAATAGATAGTCCATCGCTTCAACACACCCTCAGTATACCAGAGTCCTCCCCCACAGTGTCAGAGCCCTTCGAGGAAGAGAAGATGATCACAGTTTATAGAGAATTCTCACCAGAAGTGAAAGCCTGGTTTCTGCAAACCATTGTCAAACCTGAACACCATTGAGAGAGTCTGTCCTTACCTGCCAGTATAAGTGTAATGGTCATCGAAGTCCAGTGGGATTGTTCTCTGCTAAGTCAAATTTTAGGGTTGAACAATGACAAGTTTGTGGTAGAAGTCATGTTAGGTTTCCTGTTGACTTTCTTTATGTCAGAGTTTGGTCAGTCGGTCTATGTCACTTTTGACAAATTTATTGCCGAAAATATGCATCAACAATTGATTAACTTCAATTCATTGTGACACTTCAGATACTACACACACTTGTTAAGAATGTTCCTGGAATCTAACAAAACTGAGTTTCCTGAGACTGCATTTATTTCAACCGAATGTAAAAGAATCACCATGCTTATTTTCACCAATAAGATTATGTCCAGGGTGTACAATCTTATTTTCGACCCATATCTGCCAAGGGTTCTGTAGGAAATGAAAATCTCTTTACAACCAAATCAGGAGAGCAGGATAGGAGATTGGATGTTGTTCATACAATCTACTGTGATCTGGGTGTATGGTTATCAGGAAGGACCTTACTTTTACTAGACTTTATAACTCCCAGAATGTTTTCTTTAGAGTTCATAAGACAAAGGATAATCTCAGAGACAGAGCATTTTCTGAAAGCGCACAAAACTTCTAACTTAAAGTTTCATTTCATAGTTGGACCCTTTGTGGTGAAGAACAAATCCTGTTTGCCTCAAATTCAATCCAAACTCAGTGAATCCAGGTTTACACAGTTGCAAGGAAGAAAATATGACCCGCACCAAATCATATCAAAGAGAAGATTGGAAAGAAGAAAAGGCCCTTATGAACACGAGCATGTTGAAGGATTTAATAAGCTGGCCAATCTAGAAACCTGTGTAGATGTGGAGGTCACTCTACAACATGATCAGAAAAAACAAACAGAACCAACTTCTCAGTAGAGCCCAACACAAAAACCTTCCCCTAGGTTGATTTTCAAAGCTCCTAAAATGAGTATCTATAATAAGACAAGCAATTTAGAGGCCTTGGGTGCCAGTAGCTAGCAAGATACTCTCAGGAAAATGAAAATTACATCATCCTCTCAAATAGTCGACCTGGAAGAAGAAGAGACCAAAGGGAAAACATGCATGGAGATGGTGGAAGCTGCAACCAAGAATGAATAAGGTGGTACAAGAAACATGCCAAAAAATGAGAGCAACAAAAAGGTATTTAGCAACAGGAAACATATATTTGGCCAGACACTTGGGGCGGTTTATCAATCCAAGGAAGATTTAATGAAACAATATGTTGTGAAAGGAAGTATGGCCAACAACGAAATAAGAGACCTTTTACCTGAAGTAGAGAAGGATTCCCAGCATAAGGCTTCCTTACTCTCAGTCAGGGATGTGGAGAGAAAGACGTTTAACATAGCAGGGGTTGATGATGATACTATGTCTGAGGTCAAAATGCACTATGAAAATATTGGTGCCCATGACAAAGTAAAGTTCCACATGACTGTCAGTGACATGCTATATTCTGACTATCTGAGCTTAGGTCTGAGGGTTGCAAGATTAATAACACATGCACTCAAACTGGATGGACAATTGAAACAGGAAAAGGCATCGAGCAAAGCCTAGATGACACAGGTCAAAAAGTTAGAATCTAAAGGTCCTCAGGGGGTGAAGGCTTCTCTGGAGGAGAAAGATAAGATGATCCAAAGCCTAAAGAAAAGGCTGAATATGTCCCCTACAGATCATCCTCAGACAACAGAGCTGACGACATTGGAATAAGAGAAGGAAACATTCAGACAAGAGGCACTCAATTACAAAGCTAAAGTGCTGCAGTTGGAAAAAGAGAAAGATAATTGGTCACAAGCACAAGCACCAACATCAGATATGGCTGTCACTGTACCTGCTAATATAGAGGTTGGATCAATCACTAAAGGGTTGGTCCAAGCTATCTCCCAGGTAAGCTTAAAAATAGGGGAGATACGAGGTCTCAAAGAGGTCATAGAAAAGTTGAAACATGAGATGCAAGTGAAAGATGAGAAGATGGCTCAACTCCACAGAGATAATCAAGATTTGCAGGAGAGAGTAAGCAAGATGAAAACAAGGTTAAAGGAAAAAACACTACTACAGGGAGCCAAACATGTGATATGGGATGCTATTGCTGCAAAATATGCTAAATTTAGGGTTTATCTGAATTTTATTAATGACAAGGACAACATGGCCACTACAATGTGGAGCAGGTGTACTATTGTAAATTAAGTATTAGCCAAAAAACCCTCAAAATGGGCCCAAAATGCTATTGATTTACTAAATTATGCGCCAACTGCTGATCTTCAAAATATCGGGGTAACGGACAGGACTGCATTGATCATTTGGGCCAGGAGGATCATCACCAAGCATAACCTGCTCAGATCTGTTGGTTGTGGAGCCTGATTATCTTCCTGATTCAGAGGTCCTTGCTTTCAGCTGTGTTTATACCCCATGAAGTATTTACACCCCAGAAGTATGTACACTCTTCCATGCAGGGTCTGGGGGGCCTATCCCCCCGGCTGGGGGCAAGCGGGGGTTCGGGGGCGAAGCCCCCGAAGAAAAAATTGCCTTGTCAAAGTATATTGTAATTTCATTGTAAATCTGGACCGTTCATTATAAGGTCGCAGATCTAACGGTAGAGATTATGTTAGGGTTTTTTTCCCTAGAAGGCAACCCTCTTTTATGAGGGAAATGTATTGCGGCTATGGATGATGGTGAATATTGTATTCTGAGAGAGGAGACCGTGAGAGAAAGAAGAGGAAGTTACAACAGGTTTTGCTGCAGGTTGTATCCCTTCATTTGCTGGATAATAATAAAGGAAGGACCTGGCAATTTCTCTAGTGGACATAGCCCACACTGGGTGAACCACATAAATCTGTGTCTCTCTTGTATTGTGTGTCTTATGTGTTTTGTTTCTGCATTTATTTTATTTTATTGCTCCGCGGTCCTGTTTTTCTAACGACTGGTATCAGAGCGTAAGGTAACTCGCAGGAAAAGAGGGTTCCTGGTTCGAGTGGGAGAAATATTGGAAGATGGAAAGTTTAGGGTCGAGAAATTTAACAGCCAAAACTACCAGTTATGGAAGATGCAGATGGAAGACTATTTATATTAGAAGGATCTATTCCTACCATTGAGTGGAGTAGCAAAGAAGCTGACGGCCATGAAGGACGAAGAATGGGAGATTCTTGATAGAAAGGCTCTAGGAACGATACGGCTGAGCCTGGCAGCGTCGATGACTTTCAATATTTCGAAAGAAAAGACAATGAAGGTTTTGATGGATGCATTGGCCAAATTGTATGAAAAACCCTCGGCGTCGAATAAGGTATTTCTAATGAAGAGATTATTTAATATGAAGATGTCAGAAGGTGGGTCTGTTGCAGATCATTTAAATGAATTTAATACGGTTACTAATC
>ML801893.1:93069-134974 GCA_009831015.1 Picea engelmannii | reverse complement strand
TGAAGATGAAGATGAGAAATTTTCCAGGTCCAAGAAGGTTCAGAGTCCAGCATATACAGCAGCGGTGGAGTTGTTGAGATTAGTCTCCAAGTGGGAGATTGTTGGTTGTGGAGCCTGATTATCTTCCTGATTCAGAGGTCCTTTCTTTTAGCTTTGTTTATACCCCATGAAGTATTTACACCCCATAAGTATGTACACTCTTCCACGCGGGGGAGTGCAGAGGGGGGGGTACCCCCTCTACGGGGTCCGGGGGGCCTATCCCCCCGGCTGGGGGGTCTGGGGGCAAGCGGGGGTTCGGGGGCGAAGCCCCCGAAGCAAAAATTTCCTTGTAAAAGTATATTGTAATTTCATTGTAAATTTGGAACGTTCATTATAAGGTTGCAGATCTAATGGTAGAGATTATGTTAGGGTTTTTTTCCCTAGAAGGAAACCCTCTTTTATGAGGGAAATGTATTGCGGCTATGGATGATGGTGAATATTGTATTCTGAGAGAGGAGACTGTGAGAGAAATAAGAGGAAGTTACAATAGGTTTTGTTGTAGGTTGTATCCCTTCATTTGCTGGATAATAATAAAGGAAGGACCTGGCAATTTCTCTGGTGGACGTAGCCCACACTAGGTGAACCACACAAATCTGTGTCTCTCTTGTATTATGTGTCTTCTGTGTTTTGTTTCTGCATTTGTTTTATTTTATTGCTCCGCGGTCCTGTTTTTCTAACAAGATTGGTCTAGAACAAGGCTATGGAAATGGAGCACAACATACAGGAATTTAAGGATGCATTTGAACAATTGTTCATCAAAGGCCTCCCACCATTTTGGGATGGAAAAGGTTCACTATACAATCAATAAGACTACAATTGTCTCCTCATTTAGTGTAGAATGGTCCATTCTAAATTTGAGGCTATAGAAGAAAGTCTGAAAGGCCCAAGTCTGGTAGAGTATTTGGCTACAGATTTTGAAATTTTGAATAAGTTTAAAACAATGAAGGTTGGCATGTCGACTATGTCCTATGCCACGTGCATTGACTTAGATATTTTGATCAAAGAAATGATGGATTACGAAATTTCCTCCGACTCCCAATGGAAGGAAATCATGCGACTGGGTAAGACAAAGTGCAATATCCCTAGAACCAGTAAGTGATCTCTAGGTGTCACGAAATTTGTAGATTCGGCAGAAGACCAGAGCGAGATAGATGGCGTGGAGGAAGATGAGTAGTCAGAGAAATTGTCCTTAATTTTGAAACGTTTTTTGTTAATCATTGTAAATCGGTTCATACACCGTAACTGTCAGTCAAAATTGTTTTAGAAGTTGAAACGCTTTAAGTTTCAGATATTGTAATCAAATTGTATAAATGTTGGGATATTTGAATGAATTAATGTTGGAAGAAGTGAAAGAGCACCGTTTGGTTGTATGAAACTCTATTTTGTAAATTTTCTGAATCTGAATTGAATACAAATGCAAAAGATTTTGAAGTCTCTATGAACAGATTCTAAAGGGTGGTGATATGATCTTTATTTCCTTTCATCGTATGCATTTCCCATGACCTGTCATTTCATTTACATTTTCTTCTGTTTAAATTGGAGAGTTAAAGGCCCATAATTCATCTTGTGATGCTCTTGGCTTAAACAATTTAAATTGTGTGATTGTCTTCTTAACTAATTCAAAATTCATTTGGGTAATGCTCTAATGCAGTTATTTGTTTTCTTTATCTTCCTACACTCTATTTAAATTTAAGAATAACTCAGATTCATCACCTCATTTAGCCTTTATCCTCTGGAGAGTTCTATTAGCCGATGCATTGTTTTTGTTCACTTTCAGAATTTTGACTCCATAGCCCTGAGTGTTCCTCCCCTTCGTAGCCAACAACTTTATAAAAACCCCCAAAACAAACCAAATCTAGCCACTGATTTCCAAAGAAATACCCAATGACACGAGAGAGCCCTCTCTGAGTTGAGCAGGCTAGTTCCTCATCTCTAAAGTAGGCTGAAACAATTACCTCCGTCGTTTGTCTATTCAGCTAGACAAAATTTACAGAGTGCTAACATTCTGGTGCCGTTTCCGGGGACAGAATTGAAAATTTTTCCCTAGGAAAAACGACTTAAAGCTTTAGTTTGGTCCCTGAGGGTGACAATGGATCAAGTACCTTATTGGTTGAGATTATTTTTACCCTGGCGACTCCATTACTCAGAGACCAGTTGCACTACACCGTGTAAGATAGAAATCCTGGCTCTTAAGAAAATTCACACCAGGAGCAACCCAGACCTTGAACCTGCAATCCCTGTTTTTGATCCTGAAAAGCTTGTACATAAAAGAAAAGTAAATCCAATAACACCTGTGTTGTGTCTAGACCATTATTTGTCTTTACCCAAGGACAGATTGACTAGTATCGAAGACCTTGAGTTTGACCTGAAATTTGAACAATCCTTGTTCATAACTAAATATGAATCTCGTTTAGACGAGACCATCTTTAATGAAAAGAAATTCCAAGATTTGATTCTAGCCACGTCTTTTAGGCCTGTAGTGACCCCTGCTCGAAACCAACTGCCACTTCGACCCCTCACAACAGCTATGGCAACCAAATTTTCTCCCCTCACACTACTTGCTCAACTACATGATTTACCTCAAGACTATAACCTAAGGATCAAACTATATGATGCAAAAGGTAACATATCAGCTCAAAAACATCTAGACTAGTTCAATGATTTTAGAGACTTGGAATAAGGGGACTTTGAAGATGTAAAAATGTGGTTGTTTACACAAATTCTTGTGGGATATGTGAGGAAGGGTTCAAAGCCCTTGCACTAGGTAGTATCACAGATTTTGAAGCCTTTGAAACGAGCTTCCTTGCAAAATCGAGGGACAAGAAAAATCCCCTTCAATTGTTGACCCAATACAACAATATGAAGAGATCACCTGATGAAACGGTGCAGGATTTTTTAGCTAGATTCATGAAAGTAGATAATGCGATTCCTGACGATGTAAAACCCCCCTAAGGTTGCTCAGCTCAAATATGTTGATTCTTTTGAAAGTGACTTCACTTTATTATTAAGAGAAAGAAGATATGCCACATTGGATGATATGACAACCGATGCCATAGAGGTAGAAGTGAACCTGATGGCTTCAGGGAAGATGAAAACTAACTCTGGAAGAGACTCAAAGAGGACCCAGGATAAAGCTCAAACTTCAACATCATAGACATCAGAAGAAAGGTTCGAAGCAATGACGAGAATTATGGAAAGAATGATGGAGAATATGGAACTAGGGAATAGGCCCAACCCTAGAGAACATGCCGATGGTCCACCCAAAAATACGAGAAGACCAACCATTCCACATATTAGAAAAAGGGAGCAGAGAAACCAGGGAAATCAAGAAGCTCAAGTAGATCAAGCAAATCAAGCAAATCAGAGGAACGAAGGAAATCAGGGGGAACAACAGATAAGGCCTCCTTTTCAAAATAATTATGTGAATGAAGATTATGATGGGTATTTTGAAGACAACATGAATTGTTTTGATGATAAAGAAACAAAGATATTCTTGACCAAAGAAGAACACGATCAATTTATGGATGCAAGTGAAATCTTTTTGCAAGATGAATAAGAAAGGGTATCGGTAGATAAAAAAGATTATGACATTGGATTGCAAAATTCCACCATGCAATTCCAAAGGCAATATAACCTCTGAAATCAAAAGGTACCTCCAAACCCTCCAAAGGGTAATATTCCAAAGGGGAATCCCACCAAAGAAGCTCATAATAATATGCCTTCTTCTAGTCAGCCAAAAACTGATTCCACTAGAAAAAACTCAGCTGCAAAGGACTCCACTATTAAAGATTCTGCTGCAAAGGATACTATGGAAAAGGGGAAGCAGAAAGAAGAACCTCATACGGAGGAAATTTTAGAACAACAGGGTGATGCAGAGAAGGAGCTGGAGTTGGCATATGGATAAATCATCCCAAAGGAGATGAAAAATTATGCTCTTACAAACTTGTTTTCGAATGCACCAATAATATGGCCGAGTATGAAGCGTTTATATTGGGGTTGAAGGTTTTGGAATAATTAGGTGCCAAAATAATTGTTGTACTTGGAGACTCTAAGCTTATCATAAATCAAATCAAAGGCATCTACCAAGAAAAACACCCCAGACTGAGGGCTTACAGAAACCTGGTACTAGACCTCCTTGAATTTTTTTCAAAATGCAATCTTTCAGCAATTCCAAGAGAACAAAATCAGGTTGTTGATGCCTTAGATACTTCAACAATAGTGTTCAAAGTTCCAATTTTCCCTAAAAAAATATACAAGGTTGAAGTCAAGTACATGCCAACAGTACCAGAAAATATGAAGCACTGGCAAGTCTTCGAGAACGACAAACAGATAGAAAGTTTCCTCAATATGGAAAACGAGTTTGAGAATTCAAACATTGATGATGAATACTGTGATGATGAGGTGGATGCAACTGCTTTCACAAAAGAAGGATATTTTGACAATCAGATTGCTGGCAGAGATATTGTACAACTGAAAAACAACATCATCCCCAAAGGCTTGGTATGATTAGAAAAACTATTTGGCAATAATGACCTGGCCATAAGTCCAAAGATTACAATAAATGAAGGAGATGTGGAAGATTGTAATATTGGAACTCTGGAAGATTCAAAGATCATCAAGCTGTCTAGAAAGCTCAGTCCTGAAGTCAAAGAAAGGTATGTAAAATTAATGAAAGAATTCCCTGATGTCTTTGCTTGGAGCTATGATGAGTTGAAAGTTTATGACACTAGTATAATCCAACATATTATCTCGATAAAAGAGGATCACAAGTGATTAAATTTTTTTTTAGGAAGAATAAACCCTCTGCTATTACCATTGATAGAGAAAGAAGTAAAGAAACTATTTGAATAAAAAATCATAGTGTCCCTAAGGTTTTCCAAATGGGTGGAAAACCTGGTGCCAGTTAGAAAAAAAAGTGGAGAGATCAAATTATGTGTGGACTTCAAGAACTTAAATAAGTTATCTCTTAAAGATAACTACCCATTGCCCAAAATGGATCATATTTTACAGAAGGTGGTGGGCTCTCAAAAGATGTCAATGTTAGATGGTTTCTCGGGATACAACCAGATCATGGTACACCCTGACGATCAAGAAAAGACAGTGTTCACCACACCATGGGGAATGTTCATGTACTCCAAAATTCCAATTGGACTTATGAATGTAGGGGCAACGTTTCCGAGAGTTATGGACATATCTTTTGCCGATGAAAAAGACAAATTTATTGTTATATACCTTGATGACATTAGTGTGTATTATGCCTTAGATGAAGAACATATCAAGCATCTCAAGAGGGTGTTTGAAAAATGCAGGAAATTTGGTATATCATTGAATCCGAAAAAGTAAATTTTTTCCATGGAAGAAGGAAAGCTCTTAGGGCACATTATTTCAAGGGAAGGGATAAAGGTAGACCCTAGCAGAGTTGAGGGGATCTCGAAAATTGCATACCCAGAAGCAGAAAGGAAGTACAATCCTTCCTGGGCAAAGTGAATTTCCTGAGGATATTCATTCCTAATTTGGATGAAATTATAAAGCATATCACCAACATGCTAAAGAATGAAAATGAAATCAAGTGGATTCTTGAAGCTAGAAAATATTTTGAAGACATTAAGGTAGCATCGACAAAAGCTCCTGTACTAGCTAGTCCAAATTTTGAGAAGGACTTCATAATATTCTCTTTTTCCTTGCAACACACAATTGCAGGTGTATTACTCCAGAAGGATGACTTGAATTTTGAGAAGCCCATAGCATACTACAGTAAGACATTGAGAGATGCTTCTTTGAAATATGACATCATGGAGAAGCAAGTGTATGCTTTGGTCAAGGAATTGAAAGAGTTCAGGGTTTACATTCTACATTCACATACCACTGCTTATGTTCCCAACAACTTAGTGAAGGACATATTGAAACAGCCTGATCCTGAAGGAAAGAGGGGAAAATGGATTGTAGTGCTGTTAGAATATGATCTTGAAATCAAGCCCACAAAATTGATCAAAGGACAGGGACTTGCTAGACTGATGGCACAAAAAAACTGCAAACTCTTGGCAATAAATGTCACTGCAGATCTGTCAAAAAATACAACAAAGGAAGAAAGGGTGACTCCACAAATATCTCAGAAATTTCTTGACTCTACATGGTATGCAAACATCATCTTCATTTTGAAAAATTTGCAAGCTCCTCCAGAGTACAGTAAAACAAAGGCCAGATTCTTGAAACTGAAGGAAAAAAAATTCTGTTTGGTAAATGAATTGTTCTACTGGAAGGATCCTGGGGGAATTTTATTGAGTTGTTTGATAGAAGAGGAGGCATAGAAAATTATCAGAGAGTTCCATAAAGGTGATTGTGGAGGTCATCATTATTGGAAGACAATTGTACACAAAATTTTGAGAGCTGGTTTTTATTGGCCTAGCCTTTTTCCTAATGTTTATAAAGAAGTTTCAAAGTGCCATGAATGTCAAATCTTCGATGGGAGAGGAAAATTGCAGTCTCTGTCATTAAAACCCATTTCGGTAGAAGTTCCTTTCAGACAATGGGGCCTAGATTTTATAGGGGAGATACATCCACAGTCTTCGGCTCAACACGAATGGATCCTGACTACAACTAATTATTTTACTAAATGGATTGAGGTTGTTCCCACCAGACCGGATACAGATGATGTTATCATTCGATTCCTAGAAGAAAATATCCTATCCATATTCGAATGCCCGATCACGATTATAACAAACAATGCAGTGGCTTTCATGTCTAAAAAATTGGAGAAATTATGCAATGATTACAACATTACCCTTGGTCATTCCATGTCATACTACCCGCAGTGAAATGGATTGGCTGAGTCTTCGAATAAAATCTTGGCCAGAATCATCAAAAAATTGCTGCAAGAGAATAAAAAAGCATGGCACAAAAAGCTCATCCATGCACTATGGGCTAACAGGATATCCACAAAGAGATCTATTGCCACATCCCCTTTCCAGATTGTTTATGGTACAAAAGCTATCTTTCCTACTACATTGGAATTTCCGGTAATGAAGTTGTTATAGGAGAAAGAAGCAAAAACGAATGTCGGTCGGAGAAGAGAGGACGAGGTCATCAACGTACATCAGACCAGAGAAAAGGCTTTCAATAATGCTCAGCTATGTCAAGACAAGATCAACGAAGATTTAGACAAATGTACCAAGGCGAATGACTTCGAAATAGGAGACTGGGTACTAATATGGGATGCCAGAAACGAAGATAAGGGTAAACATGGGAAATTTGATAACCTGTGGCTAGGTCCGTTCAAAATTGCAGCTTACCATGGGAAAAATGTATATTTGTTAGAGGAAAGTAATGGAGAACTCATTGTTGGAGGGCCTGTGAATGGTAGGTTTCTCAAACATTACATTGTTTGAAAAATCATCAACCCACCATTCATTGTATATAATCATTTTACTTTTTCCTTTTCGCATGAAAGACTAGAATAAAAGCAGCATGGTTGAAGCCCGAGGTGAAGGCCCTGAGCTATGCTGGGCAGATTTTGAGTTTTTGAATAAAGGTCAGCAGATTCAAATCACGTCAATTGATCATAGCCCAATGGGAAGGCACTTGGTCTTCAATTCTTTTCTACCTCATGGGAAGGATATCATCCCCAGTTGGAGCCTATGTTATCATCATAACATTTTTCAGATCAGGATTGAAGTCTTGATGAGTTAGCAAAAAGCCACATTGCTATGGAAATGTGATAGTTTGGAGGATAAAGTCTTATATGGTGGTATGCATAAATATATAGTGGAGGCGCGAGAGGTAGGACTCAGGGGACCGTCAATATTGAAACAACCTGGATCAACGATTGAGGCACATATCGGAGAACGAAGCAGCACAAAAGATAACTATTCGAAGGTGATCAGGGGAAAACTACTATGGTTTCGATCATGGATGCGTGACACTCTCAGAGGCACATCGGGGGGAAAAGAAGTCTACCTAAAATTGGTTTCGCAAATTCCCTATGTTGAAAGTTACTGGGTGAAGGTGGACCGTAGATATTAGAGCGATCCATATCAACGGCTGAAACTCATATCAACGATTGAAGTAGCACGAAGATTAATCAGTCGAGGGAGGGACGGGGAAAACTATCGTGGTTTAAATTGTGGATGCGTGGCGCCCTCAGAAGCACATCGGGGGGGAAAGCGGTCTACCTAAAACCGTTTTCTCCAACCCCCGATGCCGGTAGACACGTATAAAAGGAGGGCCTCCAACATTATTTTATGATATTTTGAAGCATTCAAACATTCAAAAATTGGCGCAAAGCATCCATTCGAGACTCAAACTCAAAACTGGATCAGGTTTGTGTTTTCTTTGTCACTTAACAAGTAATTTTCACCATGAACACTAATCCTGTTGTTTTATCCGTGAATGAACAAGACATCTCCTCTCGAGAAGAAGCCCTAATTGATAGAGACTCCAATGTTTTTGACACAGAGATAACAGTCTCGCCCATTTCTGTGTCCAGATCAAATTTGTTAGACAATGTTGGAACACACATACCTTTCCTCGAAGCGGCTCAAGCCTCCATCACCCCTTACATCGTAGAAGTAGTCTTTCCTTTCCCTAAATTTTAAGCTAGTGTGGGGAGCGATATTCTCAGGAAGAAAGAGTCATTTTGAATAAATTAGGGTCAGAGGTTTTATGTGAAATAGACAGTCCATCACTTTAGCACACCCTCAATATACCAGAGCCATCCTCCACAGTGTCAGAGCCCTTCGAGGAAGAGATAATGATCACAATTTATAGAGAATGCCCACCAGAAGTGAAAGCCCGGTT
Organism: Picea engelmannii; assembly: GCA_009831015.1. Taxonomy (NCBI): domain Eukaryota; kingdom Viridiplantae; phylum Streptophyta; class Pinopsida; order Pinales; family Pinaceae; genus Picea; species Picea engelmannii. Next base: position 126,142 of record ML801893.1, on the reverse strand, counting down.
TTTGCAAACCATTGTCAAACCTAAACACCATTCAGAGAGTCTATCCTTACCTGCCAATATAAGCGTAATGGTCATCGAAGTCCAGTGGGCTTGTTCTTTGCTAAGTCAAATTTTAGGGTTGAACAATGACAAGTTTGTGGTAGAAGTCATGTTAGGTTTCCTGTTGACTTTTTTTCTGTCAGAGTCTAGTCAGTCGGTCTGTGTTAGTTTTGACAAATTTATTGTCGAAAATATGCATCAACAGTTGATTAACTTCAATTCATTGAGACACTTCAGATACTACACGCACTTGTTAAGAATGTTCCTGGAATCTAACAAAATCGAGTTTCCTAAGACTGCATTTATTTCAACCGAGTGTAAAAGAATCACCATGCTTATTTTCATCAATAAGATTATGTCCAGGGTGTATAGTCTTATTTTCAGTCCAGATATGCCAAGGGTTCTAGAGGAAATGAAAATCTCTTTACAACCAAATCCAGAGAGAAGGATAGGAGATTGGATGTTGTTCATACAATCTACTGTGATATGGGTGTATGGTTATTAGGAAGGACCTTATCTTTTACTAGTCTTTCTAACTCCCAGAATCTTTGCTTTGGAGTTCATAAGACAAAGGATCATCTCAGAGACAAAGAATTTCCTAAAAGAGCACAAGGCTTCTAACTTAAAGTTTCCTTTCATAGTTGGACCCTTTGTGGTGAAGAAAAAATCTTGTTTTCCTCAGATTCGATCCAAACTCAGTGAATTAGTGTTTACATAGTTGCAAGGAAGAAAATATGACCTACACCTGATCATATCAAAGAGAAGATTGGCAAGCAGATAAGGCCCCTATGAACACGAGCATGTTGAAGGATTCGATAAGCTGGCCAATCTAGAAACTTGTGTAGATGTGGAGGTCAATCTACAACATTATCAAACAAAACAAATAGAACCAACTTCTCAGCAGATCCCAACACAGAAACCTTCCCCTAGGTTGATTGTCAAAGCTCCTAAAATGAGTATTTATAATAAACGAAGCAATTCAGAGGCCTTGGGTGCCAGTAGCCAGCAAGATACTCTCAAGAAAATGAAAATCCCATCATCCTCTCAAATAGTCGACCTGGAAGAAGAAGAGCCCAAAGGGAAAACATGCATGGAGATGGTGGAATGTGCAACCAATAATGAAAAAGATGGTATAGGAAACATGCCACAAAATGAAAGCAACACAAAGGTATTTAGCATTAGGAAACATATATTTGGCCAGACACCTGGGGCAGGTTATCAATCCAAGGAATATTTAATGAACCAATATGTTGTGAAAGGAAGTATGGCCAACAAAAAAATAAGAGACCTTTTATCTGAAGTAGAGAAGACTTCCTAGCTTAAGGCTTCCTTACTTTCAGTCAGGGATGTGGAAAGAAATATGTTTAACATAACAGTGGCTGATGATGATAAGGTGTCTGAGGTCAAAATGCACTATGAAAATATTGGTGCCCATGACAAAGTAAAGTTCCATAGGAATGTCAACGACATGCTATATTCTGACGATATGAGCTTAGGTCTGAGGGTTGCAATATTGAAAACACATGCACTCATACTGGATGGAGAATTGAAACAGGAAAAGGAATCCAACAAATCCTGGATGACACAGGTCAAAAAGTTATAATCTGAAGGTCCTCAGGAGGTGAAGGCTTCTCTGGAGGAGAAAGATAAGATGATCTAAAGCCTAAAGAAAAGGTTGAAGATGTCCCCTACAGATCATCCTCAGACAACAGAGCTGACGAATTTGGTACATGAGAAGGAAACATTCAGACAAGAATCACTCAATCACAAAGCTAAAGTGATATAGTTGGAAAAAGAGAAAGAGAATTGGTCACAAGCACAGGCAACAACATCAGATATGGTTGTCATTGTACCTGCTAATACACAGGCTGGATCAAGCACTGAAGGGTTGGTCCAAGCTATGTCCTAGGTAAGATTAAAAACATGGGAGATCAAGGGTCTCAAAGAGATCATAGAAAAGTTGAAACATGAGATGAAAGTGAAAGATGAGAAGATGGCTCAACTCCACAGAGATAATCAAGATTTGCAAGAGGGACTAAGCAAGTTGAAAACAAGGTTAAAGGGAAAAACACTACTACAGGGAGACAAACATATGATATGGGATGTTATTGCTCCAAAAGCTACTAAATTTAGGGTTTATCTGAATTTTATAAATGACAAGGACAACGTGGCTGCTACAGCTCAGAGCAGGTGTACTGTTGTAAATGAAGTATTAGCCAAAAAACCCTCAGAATGGGCCCAAAATGCTATTGATTTACTAAATTATGTGCCAAATGATGATATTCAAACTATCGGGGTAACATATAGGACTGCATTGATCATTTGGGCCAGGAGGATCATCACCAAGCATAACTTGCTCAGCTCGATCCAGAACAAGGCTATGAAAATGGAGCACAACAAACAGGAATTTAAGGATGAATTTGAACAATTGTTCATCAAAGGCCTCCCACCATTTTGGGATGGCAAAGGTTCACTATACAATCAAGAATACTACAATTGTCTCCTCATTCAGTGTAGAATGGACCATTCTAAATTTGAAGCTATAGAAGAAAGTCTTAAAGGCCCAAGTCTGGTAGAGTATTTGGCTACGGAATTATAAATTTTGAATAATTTTAAAACAATGAAGGTTGGGATGCCAACTATGTCCTATGCCATGTGCATTGACTTATAGATTTTGATCAAAGAAATGATGGATTACGAAATTCCCTCCGAATCCCAATGGAAGGAAATCGTGCAGCTGAGTAAGACAAAGTACAATATCCACGGAACCAGTAAGTGATATCTAGGTGTAATCAAATTTGCAGATTCAACAGAAGACTAGAGCGAGATAGATGGCGCAGAGGAAGATGAACAGTCAGAGAAATTGTCCTTAATTTTGAAACGTTTTTTTGTTAATCATTGTAAATTGGTTCATATACTATAACTGTTAGTCGAAATTGTTTTAGAAGATGAAACACTTTAAGTTTCAACTATTGTAATCAGATTGTATAAATGCTGGTATTCTTGAATGAATTAATGTTTGAAGAAGTGAAAGAGCACCTTTTGGTTGTATCAAACTCTATTTTGTAAATTTTTTGAATCTGAATTGAATACAAATGCATAATATTTTGAAGTCTCTATGAAAATATTATAAAGGGTGGTGATAGGAGCTTTGTTTCCTTTCATCGTATGTATTTCATGTGACCTATCATTTCATTTACATTTTCTTTTGTTTAAATTGGAGAGTTAAAGGCCCATAATTCATCTTGTGAGGCTCTTGGCTTAAACAATTTAAAATGAGTGTTTGTCTTCTTAACTAATTCAGAATTCATTTCGGTAATGCTTTGATGTAGTTATTTGTTTTCTTTATCTTCCTACACTCTATTTAAATTTAAGAATAACTCAGATTCATCGCCTCATTTATCCTTTATCCTATGGAGAGTTCTATTAGCCGATGCATTGTTTTTGTTCACTTAAAGAATTTTGACTCCATAGCCCTGAGTGTTCCTGCCCTTCTTAGCCAACAAATTTATAAAAAACCCCAAAACAAACCAAATCTAGCCAGTGATTTCCAAAGAAAGAACCAGTGACACGAGAGAGCCCTTTCTAAGTTGAGCAGGCTAGTTCCTCATCTCTAAAGTAGGTTGAAACAGTTACCTCTGTCGTTTGTCTATTCAGCGAGACAAAATTTACAGAGTGCTAACATTTTGTCACCGTTGTCGGGGACATAATTGAAAATGTTTCCCTGGGAAAAATGAATTAAATCTTTAGTTTGATCCCTGAGGGTGATAGTGGATCAAGTACCTTATTGGCTCAGATTATTTTTACCCTTGTGAATCCATTACTCAGAGACCAGTTTCACTACACTGTGTGAGATAGAAATCATAGATCCTAAGAAAATTCACACCAAGAGGAACCCAAACCCTGAACCTACATTCCTTGTGTCTAATCCTGAAAAGCTTGTACATAAAATAAAAAAAATGATAGTAACCCCTGTGTTGCATCCAAACCTTTATTTTTCTTTACCCAAGGACGAATTGACTAGTATCGAAAACCTTGAGTTCGACCTGAAATTTGAACAATCCCTATTCAGAATTAAATCCGAATCTCATTTAGACGAGACCATCTTTGACGAAAATAGATTCCAAGATTTGATTCTAGCCGCGTCTGTCAGGCCTGTAGTGACCCCTGTTTGAAACCAACCACCACTCCGACCCCTCACAGTAGTTATGGAAACCAGATTTTCTCCCATCATACTACCCACTCAACTACATGATTTACCTCAAGACTACAACCTAAGGATCAAACTATATGACGCAGAAGGTAACATACCAGCTTAGAAACATCTAGACTAGTTCAATGATTTCATAGAATTGGAAAAGTGGACTTTGAAGATGTAAAAATGTGGTTGTTTACACAAAGTCTTGCGGGAGATGTGAGGAAGTGGTTCAAAGCCCTTGCACTAGGTAGTATTGCATATTTCGAAGCCTTTGAAAAAAGTTTCCTTGCAAAATGGGGGGACAAGAAAAATCCCCTTCAGTTGTTGACCATGTAGAACAATATGAAGAGATCACCTGATGAAACGGTGCAGGAATTTTCAGCTAGATTCATGAAAGTATATAATGTGATTCTTGACGAAGTAAACCCCTCCCTAAGGATTCTCAACTCAAATATGTTGATTCTTTTGAAAGTGACTTCACTTTATTATTAAGAGAAAAAAGATCTTCCACATTGGATGATATGACAACTCATGCCATAGAGGTAGAAGTGAACCTGATGGCTTCAGGGAAGATGAAAACTAACTCTGGCAGAGACTCAAACAAAACCCAGGATAAAGCACAAACTTCAACATCACAGACATCAGAAGAAAGGTTCGAAGCAATGATGAGAAACATGGAAAGAATGATGGAGAAAATGTCTCTAGGGAATAGGCCCAACCCTAGAGAACATGCCGATGGTCCACCCAGAAATACGAGAAGACCAACCATTCCACATATTAGACAAAGGGAGCAGAGAAACCAGGGAAATCAAATAGCTCAAGCAGATAAGGCAAGGTTTTACTAAGCAAACCCTAGGGAAAATCGGCTCACCAAGGTGTAGGGGAACTAGACCTTGATGCGTTTTCTCCTTCTTAGCTTAATAAGAAAAATGGCTAGCATGGAAGAGGAAGAATAGAGTGTTGCTAAGGCAAGGCTCTATCTCACTTCAACAAATAAAATGGCTTAAAACCTTGGTAGGGACATGAGACAAGGACCTTCAATGTGTGCTTGTCACCTAGGGTTTAATTCAACAAATTATAACCATAAATGCAAGAAAAACAATACTACAACCATTCAATTAAGGAGTTTTGCAGAAATTCACTTACATTTAACTAATAAATCATATAGGAAACCCTAGTTGTAATACCTTCCACCAAGAGAAATGCCAAAATGCCAATAAAAGTCCAAAAATATCTTCCTTCAACAAGTGCGCCTCCCAATTTCATCCAATAACCCCAAAAGTGGCGCAAATTTCAGACCTCACCAAGTGGTGAGTGAGAAATCATGAAAAAATGAAGGTGAAAACCCTCAATTTATACAGTACAATGACCTAATTTTACTTTTTAGGTCATGAGAAGGATGACAAGGCCAAAATACTAAAAATCATATTGTTTTACATTAAATGTTTCAAATGAAACCCTAATCAAGCAAAAGGTGATAAGTCATCCCCTTTTAGGGTGATGTTATCCCCTTCCAGGGAAAATGTAGCCTCTAGGAGAAAAATGTTAGCCCCCCTTGGGATTCTCCAAGCTGCCACACATGCCACACTGCCATAAATGTCTCCCCAAGAAATCCATAATGTTGGATGACATCATGGTCATGCTGGGTGATTTCATGGGCCTTCCAAGGCCAACGTTCCTGTGGAGAGGGCTCATCCCCCCTAGGTACAGGCCTGGTCAGGTGCCTCTGATGGATTCTTCTGCTCTTCCCTGGTAAAAACACTCTGTCCTATCTCTGCCCCCTACTGGGGTCTCAACATCCATCGGGTGGGCTCTTCAGCCCCATGGAGGTCCAAACTGATCATCTCCCCATGTGTACCTATCCAATGTGGTACCTGTCCATCGGGCATGATCCTGCACATCAACAACTACGCCCTTCATGGGATCATAATTCATAGGGATCATAGCAATTTCAATCACATCTAATCATCAATATTTATTAAAAATATGCATAAAACCCCTTTACCCGAGTCTAGTGCTCAAAGAGATTATACAAGTCTGCAATACAAGTTTGGGGAAAGTGACATGACGTCCTATTGGGATAGTGTCTATTGGTAGAGGGATGTTTCTGGAAAGGATCAAATCCAATTCATGTAGGTGGGTGATGGGATGCCTGGGCAAAAGGTGCAGTGATAGCAGGGATGGCTTACCGATGGGTGCCTCTGTGGAGGGTGAGCTGTACATTTCATGGATTCAATTTTTCCAAGCCTATTCATGCCTTTTATCTTTACTCTTTTTCTTCCAAGACACTACCCTGGCTTGGTGACCAGTGGTGGAAATGTTAGCCACAAACATTTCATGGAAATGAGAAGGTTGGCTTGTGATGAGACCCCCTTTCTCTTGGTTATGCCACCAAGAGCCACTACCCTGGCGTGGTGACCAGACGCTGGTATTTTCATACCGCTAGATGCTCATGGACCTAATAGGCCGACTCGTGATGAGACCTCCTATCCTCTAACCAAGTCTTGTCTTATTGTTTCTTATGTTTTTATTGTTTTTTCTCTCAAGAAGTTAGTCAAGGGACATTGCCTTGTCTTGGTGACCATAAATGACAATGTTAGCCACACGTACTTTCACGGAAATGAGAAGGTTGGCTCATGATGAGGCCTCCTTTCTCTTGGCCATGGAACCAAGAGCCACTACCCTAGCATGGTAACCAAATGTTGGTAGTGTCATACCGTTAGGCACCCATAGACCTAATGATCTGGCTCGTGATGAGACCCCCAATCCCTCAACTAGGTCTTGATTTATTTTTCTTCGGGTCCCTCAGTTTCTTGCTGAGAATCCCTTTATTTCTTTCTTGGGGATCCTTGGGCGAAGCATCTCGAGGTTTTATTCTTAGGATTTTATTGTCAGCTGCTTTTACCCCCTAGGCCTTTAGCCTATTCTGCCCACCAGATAAGGTACAACCCCTAAATGATTGGCTACCCTATGCCCATACCTGTGTAAGGGGATGGGTGAATAGGAAATAATATGGAAAGTGGTATGTATGACTGTAACAAATGATTTATTTTCAGAAACCCCCCCAGTGGAAACTCAAAACCTATGGAAAAATCTTGCTAGGCCACCCTGTCATTCCCCCCAGACATGGTCAAGTGGACAAGCATAAGATCCAATCACCTGTTAGAAGCAAAGGAATCAAATACATATATTTAAATCTTTTGAGGATCAGAGTGACACATACCATGATACCTGGACTCATTACCTCATGAAGCAAGAACCATCTCTGATACATGACCAAGACAAAGATGATGGATGTTGTTGCTGACAAAGTGGAGGCGCTGAAAGGGAGAAAAGATGGGCCCTCCAGGGCCATGCTCAAGTCGATCTGGCTCTTGGTACTCCATGTCTAGGACCTATGGGCCTCGAGACATAATCTCCTCACTATCCCTAAAAGTGGGGATAACATCTGGCTCTAACTCAGGGACATGTGCTCACCGTAGAGCACATGAGAACCTCAACATCTTTGGCATAACCTGGTTACCTGCTTGATCTCAATAGAAATTATTAGTAACGATTTGGGGTGGTGATACCACCCTAGCACACACACACACACACACACACAGAGACTAAAATAAAGAAATGATAAGTGTGAATGTGAAAGCAATCTACTCTAGCATGCAATGCAGATGGTATAATATAATGAATGAAAAAATGCCTACTTACCCGTACTAACCTATTGGATGGATGTCATGTGTAATCAAATGACCAGTGAAACTGATCTAGCAATTTCCCACAATACCTACCTTTGTGCTTCATCATAGACCAAAACAATGATAAATCAAGCACAAAAATGACATGGGTTAGAACATATATCATATCATTGGAAATCACAAGGTCTAACTCATCGAGGGAGGGATAAAATCTTGCCAATTCCATCTCTGAGTAAAGTACTCAATCCACTTCAGGAAGGGGTCATGGAAAATCCAAGGTTCATAACACTAACTCAAAAGGTCTGCAAACTAGCTACCTAGGATGTCCTCACACTCTGAAGTCTGGGAAGGGATTGACGAGTATCTGGAAAATGACTGGAAAAATCTTAAGGGAAAGTTGAAACATTGATATGATAGACTTAAACTTGTCGTATTCAACCAACCCTTATACTCCAGGGTTTTCCCCAGAGGAAACTTAACATAAAAAATGCATTCCTCGACTACACCTCTAGAGACACAACAAAACAAAGTAATCGGAGGTGGATGGGTAAGGTTTCCATAGGGATCCTCTTTAAGAAAAGAAGGTCCTTAATCCCATCAAGACCTGAGAAAAACGATGGTTGATAATCATCTTCATGGAAAGAATCCAAGTGCTCAAAGGAGTACTCATCAACACCCTCAAGGTAAGATTGGAAAATATTAGGAAAACAAGGTACAAGTTCATCCTTGGGTGTTTGAAAGGTATGGGTGAAAATATCATATCCTTGTTACCATTGGTCAAGAGTAATATGTTGTGATAATTGTAAAGGCAACACTTGGAAATTACTCTCAATGTCATAGATGGGATCCAAATCATAACCAACTACATCCCATCTACGTCTCCCAACATGTATCAACTCATCAATGTTATCAAGTGTGTCACTATCTATATCATAACATGCCGAACTTGAAACATTCAAAAACTCATTGATCTCCTCCTCATTTCCCTCATCCTAGAGTAGAGCATCATCAAAATTTTGGGGAGGAGGGTAACTTACAGTTTCTTCTTGTGCAAGAGCTTCGAGGAGCTAGGTTTCTTCAACATGAATTGTGGTTTTATCCTCATGAATTTATCCTTCGTATTCAATTGTACAATAAGGAATATCCACATATTTCAAGGCTTCCATTTCTCCTTCATTTTCTTAATCATGGAACAAGGTGTCATTGGAATCCTGAAAAGGAAAACAACTAACCTCATTGTCCTTTTTTTGTGCAGGAGGGGATGGTTCGTGGACTGCTTCATCAGAGGGAGGATCACAGGTTGATACTTCATCATTTGGTTTAGGTTCCAACTCCCCAGCTGTGTCTTCATTCTGCTGATAGATAACTTGTTCCCTTCTTTCTTGTGAATTTTCAGTAAAGATCTCAAGGGAAACTAATCTTTCTAGACCAAAGGCATCTAGGGTAAAGGAATGTCCTTCCTTGAACAAGCAAATATTTTCCTCAATTTTAATAACCATGTTATACACTTCTTCGAGTGTTTTTGGATGCTTTTTGTTGAGGAGGAAGCTTAAATGTCCCAGAAATGCATTGGTATAGAGATACATGAGGTACTTGTCTTCAGGGTAATGGCTTCTAGGAATCTGTAATAGCAAGGTATGAAACCTAACATTGATAGCTCTAACAGTCTCATCTTCTGATTGTATTGTGTATTCAAGCGCTTTAAGTAATAATTGGATATCTTCTAATTTCATGCCCCAACTCATGAGAAAGGTTTCTTCTAACTGGTCCATAGATGTGATGCTAGCGGCTGGAAGATTATCATACCATCTTCTATCATTTCCATGCAAAGTGGTAGAGAAGAGTTTCATTACCAAGTGTTCAACATCATCACTGATAGGGTAGAGCTGAAAGAAAGCCCAGAAGTTACTCATGTGATATTCGGGTCCTTCTCCATCACTACCAGTGAATCTAGAGAGCCATTTTTCATACTTTGGGGGCATTTGTCTAGGGTATCCTGGTATTTTACTCATGTCTAAAGGTTTGTAGTTTCTCGGGTCCCATTGTGAATTCATAGTTGGATTCATCATCAGCGGAGTCACCAGATAATTTTCTTGAAACTATCAAAAGATAAGGGAAAACACCCTAAGTGGAGTCGCCATGTAAGCTTGTAAAGTAAAGACTCTAGAGGCAAGGCTTACCGAAAAGTGTCATCTTAAGGAGAATTGACTCAGTGTTCCCCGACAATGGTGCCAAAATGTTATCGCACAGTTTGTAGTTAGGAAGATAGATAGATGGAAAGAGGTCAAACTGGCGTAACTGAACCAATCCCACCCATTGTGACCTCGATGGGAAGGTTCTTTCTATTTAGGGAGGTAAGGCCCAATGGAGATGTTCCCGGTGACCTGGGGTTTTGAGAAGGAAAAAGGTTTAGCAAGGCTAAGTGATAATATTTCCCCTCACAAGTCACCACCTGATTAGAAAGTCTGGCTTATAGCCAATAAGGGTAACCGAAAGTAATAACCAATAAAATCACTTGCCCGAGACAAAGCAACAATAAAACTATATGTGCAAGCTTGCTTGCTGGTTAGTACTTCATATAATCAATGAGCTTTCTGATAATAAGAAATTGAGCAATAAAATTTGATGAAGTAAATGTTTGTACAATAGCAATGGTTACAATATCACTTCTCAATAAATGCTAAAGAAACTTGGCATTCAATGTAACAAATTAACACTTCATAGTTAATGCCTTAACCAACCATTCAATTGCTTTAAAAATAAAACGATAGCTACACAAAGGTGTTTGTAGCACAAGAAAGATGATGACAACAGTAAGGTTAGTTGAGTTAGTCTAGGCTAGGATTAGTATGGTTAGGGTTTGTTCAAAGGTTTTGAAAGTTTGTGAGATCAAGTTACTCAACACATGTGGCCTTAGATCAATGCGTTCCTAGGGTATATGGAGTCAAAAGGAGGACGCAAAAGATGAAGGATCAAATGATAATGGTAAAGACTATGAACAAGAGATTTAAACCTTGAGGTGTTGCTATGGCAAGGCCTCAAGGATGAAACCCTAGGGGAGAGAGGCTCACTTTGGTGTAGGGGAACTAGGCCTTAGTGCTCTTTCCTCCTTCCTTAGCTCAAATGGCAAGACGACTAGCTCAAAAGATTGCATAAAAATAAGACAAGAAGGTTTGCAAGTAACATGTTTCTATGGAAAGACTTTACTAAGCAAACCCTAGGGAAAATCAACTCACCAAGGTGTAGGGGAACTAGGCCTTGATGCGTTTTCTCCTCCTTAGCTTAATAAGAAAAACGACTAGCATGGAAGAGGAAGAATAGAGTGTTGCTAAGGAAAGGCTCTATATCACTTCAAAAAATGGCTTAGAAGAAAGAATAGAGTGTTGTTAAGGCAAGGCTCTATCTCACTTCAACAAACAAAATGGCTTAAAACCTTGGTAGGGACATGAGACAAGGACCTTCAATGTGTGCTTGTCACCTAGGGTTTAATTCAGAAAATTATAACCATAAATGAAAGAAAAACAATACTACAACCATTCAATTAAGGAGTTTTACAGAAATTCACTTACATTTAACCAAGAAATCATATAGCAAACCCTAGTTGTAATACCTTCCACCAAGAGAAATGCCAAAATGCCAATAAAAATCCAAAAATATCTTCCTTCAACAAGTGCGCCTTCCAATTTCAGCCAATAACCCCAAAAGTGGTGAAAATTTCATACCTCATCAAGTGGTGAGTGAGAGATCATGAAAAAATGAAGGTGAAAACCCTCAATTTATATAGTACAATGACCTAATTTTACTTTTTAGGTCATAAAAAGGTCGACAAGGCCAAAATACTAAAAATCATATTGTTTTACATTAAATGTTCTAAATGAAACCCTAATGAAGAAAAAGGTGAGACGTCATCCCCTTTTACGGTGACGTTAACCCCTTCTAGGGAAAATGCAGCCTCCAGGAGAAAAACGTTAGCCCCCCTTGGGATTCTCCAAGTTTCCACACATGCCACACTGCCATAATTGTCTCCCCAAGATTTCCATAATGTTGAATGATGTCATGGTCATGCTGGGTGATGTCATGGGCCTTCTAAGGCCAACGTTCCTGTGGAGAGGGCTCATCCCCCCTCGGTACATTCTTGCTCCGCTACCTCTGATGGATTCTTCTTCTCTTCCCTAGTACAAACTCTCTACCCTGTCTTTATCCCCTGCTGGGGTTTCAATATGCATCGGGTGTGATCTTTAGCCCCATGGAGGTCTGAACTGATCATCTCCCCATGTGTACCTGTTCAACGTGGTACCTATCCACTGGGCATGATCCTGCACATCAAAAACTACACCCTTCATGGGCTCATAAGTCACAGGGATCATAGAAATATCAATCACATCTAATAATCAATATTTATTAAACATATTCATAAAACTCCTTTACCCCAGTCTAGTTGTCAAAGAGATTATACAAGTCTACAATACAAGTTTGGGGAAAGTGACAGGACGCCCTATTGGGCTAGTGTCTATTGGTAGAGGGATGTTTGTGGAAATGATCAAATCCAAGTCATGTTGGTGGGTGAGGGGATGTCTGGGAAAAAGGTGCAGTGATAGTAGGGATGGCTTACCGGTGGGTGCCTCTGTGGAGGGTGAGTTGTACTTGTCATGGATGCAATGTTTCCAAGACTATTCATGCCTTTTATCTTTATTCTTTTTCTTCCATGATACTAGTGAAAGGACACTACCCTATCTTGGTGACCAGTGGTGGAAATGTTATCCACAAACATTTCACATAAATGATAAGGCTGGCTCGTGATGAGACCCCCTTTCTCTTGGCTATGCCACCAAGAGACACTACCCTGGTGTGGTGACCAGATGCTGGTAGTGTCATACCGCTAGATGTTCATGGACCTAATAGGTCGGCTCGTGATGAGACCTCTTATCCTCTAAACATGTCTTGTCTTATTTTTTTTTATCTTTTTATTTCTTTTTCTCTCAAGAAGTTAGTCAAGGGACATTGCCCTGGCTTGGTGACCAGAAATGACAATGTTAGCCACAGGTACTTTCATGGAAATGAGAAGGATGGCTCGTGATGAGACCCCCTTTCTCTTGGACATGAAACCAAGAACCACTATCCTGGCATGGTAACTAGATGCTGGTATTTTCATACTCTTAGGCACCCATGGAACTAATGAGCTGGCTCATAATGAGACCCCCCATCCCTCAACTAGGTCTTGATTTATTTTTCTTCGGGTCCCTCAGTTTCTTGTTGAGAAGCCTTTTATTGATTTCTCGGGGATCCATGGGAGAAGCATCTCGATGCTTTATTCTTAGGCTTTTATTGTTAGTTTCTTTTACCCCTAAGACTTTAGCCTATTCTTCCCACTAGGTAAGGTACAAACCCCAAATGATTGGCTACCCCATGCCCAGACTAGTGTAAGGGGATGGGTGAGAGGGAAATAAGATGGAAAGTGGTATGTATGATAGGAACAAACGATGGATTTTTAGAAATCCCCAGAGTGAAAACTCAAAACCTATGGAAAAATATTGCTAGGGCACACTGTAATTCCCCCCATAAATGGTCAAGTGGACAAGCATAAGATCCAAGTACCTGTTAGAAACAAAGGAATCAAATGCATATATTTAAAGGTTTTGAGGATTCAAGTGACACATACCATGATACCTGGACTCATTACCTCATGAAGCAAGAACCATATCTGATACAAGACCAAGCCGAAGGTGATGGATGTTGTTGTTGCTGTTGAAAAAGTGGAGGTGCTGAAAGAGAGAAAAGATGGGCCCTCCAGGGCCATGCTCAAGTCGATTTGGCTCTCGGTACTCCATGTCTAGGACCTGTGGGCCTCGAGACATAATCTCGTTGTTATCCCTAAAAGTGGGGATAACAGGTCCCATGTGCAAGTGCTCATGTGGACTCCCCATTGAAGATGTCTAGACTCAATAGCCAACTGAAAATGATGTTCCAAATGTTTACACTGGTCATGTGGATCCAAATATGTAGATCCACCCATATCTAAAAAATCGTTCACATAACACATTAGTACTTGAGAATAAAAAAACCAAAAAATAGTATTCATAGAAGACTCTTGACTAAGGACTATAGTCATCAAATAAAATATGAAATTAGTTCTCATTCCAAAAATGAAAATTATCCATATACCAATCACCACAATCGGTCTCAAAATCATACCAAGCATAACTTTCTTGATTATATTCTTTTGTGATGGAAGAGTATATGTTCCTCATAATATATCTCTCTATGGTCTTTTGAATATTTTAAACATTTTTTTTTATGATCATAAGAGTTTCAATATCTCAAAGAGGTTTGTTTAGGCCCATGAGGAGTTGAGAGAGAAAAAATTCAGATGATGTAGCGCATGGCATATCCATTGGAAATGTTATCACAAAATCTAGCACTTGTGCAAAGCCTTCACAAGATGCTAAACTTGTGTAACATTTGGAAGTAATTTCCATTGTCACCTAGGCAAGTACTTGCCTCATTTTAGTTATGGATGAAGATACCACAAGGGAGGCTTCCCTTTTGACCTAAAGGGATCCTAGTGCAAGCTAAGGGAAAGTCTATAGCTCCCTATCTTGGTCGCTTGGTGAGATAGGCTAGGTCTAGGGAAAAGAGCAAGGTTAGGATGGATTTAGACAAGGTAATTTGATCATGTGTGTATGTGTGTGTGAAGTGTTCCAATGCATTCAATGATAAAGACCAAGTCTAAGGAGAGGAAAATAAGCCTTAGAACACTAGCTATCAAAGAGTAAACATTGTTGTAACAAAACTTGCAATAAAGACAATGTGCTTCAACAATATAACAATTTACAACAACAATAATATATTAGCTCTAAAAAAACAATAAAATGGCTGAAATTGTATCTAATAACAATTAAAACACTTACAAACCATCCACTAATGATTGCATGAGGTTAAGAACATGGAACTATGTTAATTATTAGCAATATGCTTAAGCCCTAATGGATATAGAAAAAAATTATAACATCAACAAGGAAATGGATTTAAATGCAAAGCGTTGAGTTAGAGTGAGCACAAGAATGCAATGAAGTATCTAGCTAACAAGTTGTTTTTGAGTGAGAGAGCATTAATTAAGGTTTCAATGAACTAGTGCCATTTTCGTCCTTTGGGCAAATGGAGTCAAGCAACTACTTAAATTGGAATTTAGTTATCCTAGAAGACTAGGAAATTTGAAACCCTAGGACTATACCCTGATAGGACTAGGATTAAACCTCAAAGGACAAACCCTAGAGTTTATACCCTCATAAACCCTATTTTTGTCCCCTTCTATGACATATAGCTTGAAAATCTAAGTGAACTAGGTCAAACCCTAAGGATTATCCCCTCATAAACCCTAGGTCTTGAACTAGCAAAGACAAACCCTAGGGGGATAAACCATCTTAACCACTAGACTAGGTCTTAAATTCTTCAACAAATTAAAATGAATGAAAATAGGGTGGGGGATAAACTATCTTAATCCCTTCTAGGGTTTCTAGAAAAATGAAACTAGCATACAAGGTAACATGCACCAATTAACCATCTAATAGAGAATCCACCATGGTATACCTTGAACAAGCACTTAAATCTGAAGATGAATACATACTAAACCAAGTCGCTATGCATGAGGAAACTCTAGCTCAAAGATCATCCATCAAAACAAGAGAAATGTTGAGTTCTGTTGTACCAAGGGAAGTGATACCCTTGTGGTTTTGGGTCTCTAACCATGAGAGGGAAAGAATGGGACTATGTGCCTTGTAATTTATGTCTAATTTCACTTTGACTTAGGAGATTTAAGTCAAAAGTGAAATTTAGTCATTTTAGCCTAAAGTGACTAATTATTCACTAAGTGGGTTAATAAGGGAACATAAAGTGAACTTAGAAACTTAACCCAAAGTGGGTTTTGAGTTGAGATACTTTTGGCGAGTTCTCAATCATGGATTAAAGATGTCTTGGAGTGATCCTAGCTATCCATTCCTAGGTTTCCTTATGGATGGTTCAAGAGGGGTGCATAGGGCTAAAGGAGGCTCATTCACGCATTTGTTCACTTGGAGAGTTTGAGAGGAGCAATGGAGATGGGAATGGAAGCATTGTTTGAGGGAAGCTTGGGTGCCTCCATCCATGGAAGACCTATGGAGGCTTAGACCCTCATTATTTCGTGGTGTTGGTTATTGCTTGGAGGAGGGTGCACTTTAGGAGGAGGGTGCACACTTATCTAGTAGTAGGAGGACTTGTGCTACTTCAGATCTATTTGGTTCATGGTGGAGGAGGCACACAATTGGTTGATTGTGTGAAATGGATTCTTCATTGGTCCAAGGAGGAGGTAGGGTGCATCACTTCAGTGGATAGAGAAACAAGGAGGAAGGGCACACTTTCCTAGGTGCATTCTTCTTGGAACTTGCACTACAAGATTGAGAGGAGATTGCTATCATACCAGGTTATATTATATTATATTCCTTGTTGCATTCACTACTTGAGATCACCATTATATATACTTTCATTCCAAATTGGTTTTCCTTGAGGAGGTTTTATCCAAGGCCGTTTTTGTTGAAATATTGTAATTGCGAAGAATATTCTATTTATTATTGAGTCATTTTCTTATAGATCAATCCCCTTTTGTGGATTGATCACGTTGGGAATTATGTATGACCAAATCCCCTTTTGTGGATTGGTCAAACCCTAATTATATCATGTTAATTGAGAAGTCGGCCTCTAGGGATAATTAAACTGGTTTTAGACACTAAGTGAAGAAGTCAACCCAACTTGGTGAAGAGACAAGCCTAGCACCTCTCAACTAGTATACATAACAGTGGATGATGCCTCATTCTTACACACTCACAAAAAGTCACTCATCTAGTGCAAAAGTTTAAAGGAAGATGGAGTTAGAAAAAGGAGAAGAGAGAGGTGCATTTGCTCAGTATTGGATATTCTCCAGTGTTTGGTCTTTTATCTTAGCATTGTATTGGAAATCTATATTAAGGAAGTTTTTGTTGGGTTTTCTCCCCCATGAGGGTTTCCCAAGATAAAATGTTGTGTTCCTTGTGACGTGTTTCTTTCAGTGATCTTGCTTATGCTATTATTGTCTAGTAAATTGAAAAGAACTTAATAACATCTCTAAAATTTATCATGGTATCAGAGCTTGACTGAATAGATCACCTTTCACTGGGTAACCAACAACGTCACTATTGACGTACAAGAAAATTAGGGCTTTTTGTTGGAAGGTAATTTCAGCCTAAAAACCATCTAGAAAAGTGTGCCCTAGCCTAGCGAACTTATTGACATCTTGAGCGCACTTTTTCAGTGGCTAGAGCCTCCGGAAAGTGAAACACTAGTTTTGGCTGGTACCAGAAAACTAGGAAACCAGAACTAGTACCAAAAGTATGAGTCCATATTTTCGTAGGTAAAGTTTCAAGGGGTAAAACTTGAAATTTTTTAAGTTTGGAAACTCCAGCCTACTCACCTCAGCCCAACACATCTTTTGGTAAGGTCAGATTCAGTTTCTGAGCATTTTCATTTTTTGGTCATTTTCCTAGCTTCAAGTCAAGATGTCTGCAAGAACTAAGCTTGTTCACAAGTTAGAAGGTGTGGAGAAATTTTGTGCCTGGAAGTACATAATTGGAATCATTCTTGAAAGGAATGACCTAGAAAAATTCATAAAAGAAAATGTACCATAACCCGAAGAAGATGCAGCCAAAGAAAAGTACAAGAAGGATATGGTTAGGGCCAAAAGGATCATTGCAGACTCCATTAAAGATCACTTGATTCCTCAAGTGGCCTCAAAGAATACTCCAAAATAAATGTTTGATGCCCTAACCAGAATGTATGAAGGAAAGAACATCAACTAGAATATGAATCTAAGAACTCAACTCAAAAGTACAAGGATGCAAAAAGGAGGAACAATCCATGACTATTTGTCTAGAATTTCTCAATTCAAGGAACAACTAGAAGCAATTGGAGATAACCTAGATGAGGATGAACTCAAAATGACAAATCTTAATGGTCTTGTTATCACACAATCTGTACTTTCCTAAATCTCAAAGAAAGTAGATACAATATTGGTGTAACATGGGGTGACCTATCACTGCCACCTTAATAGGAAACCCCTTTCTATTTAGGAGTATATCAATGTACCCCAGGGGAGACATCCCCAGTGACCTGAGGGTTTGAGAAGGATAAGGAAAGAAAGTTCCCCCCTCTCACAATTCACTCAAATTCAAAGGTTCTTTGTGTCTTATAGAGATGAAGCAAAAGATAAATGAGGTGTACCTTCCCAGAACAAGACAACAATAGAAAACACATGCAAATTCAAGGTACCATATGATGTTAGTGCTTCATAAAACCATGAACCTTTGAGAAATAAGTATGTTGATTTAATACTGCAAAAAAGTAATTATCTATAACAACAATGGTTTTTTTGTAACAGGAACAGTAATTATGCTTCAAAAATGATTAGAAAAGACAAGAGATTATAGGTCTAATTTGATAGAATGATAGCAACTTGTCAAAAAGCAAAGTTGGCAATGTCTAATCAGCTTTTAATGTCACTTTTTAAGGTGAATTTTCTATTGTAAGATGGTTGTAGCAATATTTGGTAACAACAACAAGTTTGTTAGGGAGTTAGTCTAGTTTAAGGTTAGTAAGACTTAGTAAAAGTTTCAAGGAAATTTGTTTGAGAGTTGTTTGAGCAAATCAATCACCAAGGTGAGTAAACTAGTGCCTTTTAGGGTATATGGAGTCAACAATAGAAGCACCAGATCTTAGAGAAAAATAGCAATGATATTTTTGTCCAAAGGAGATGGAGTGGATGGAGGAGGTGTTGGTAACCCAAGGCCCCAAACACCCAAGTCCTTAAGAGAAAATCGGCTAGAAAGTAAGAAGACTTAGGCCCTAGCGGTTTCTCTTTCCTTAGAAAAATTTAAAAGTAATATATGCAATAGGAAATTAGAGTAGGGATACTAGAGTGCTATTAAGTAGGGCTCTAGTAGCTACTTCTAAACAAGATGTACTTTGAGAATTTCAACAAGTGGAAGACTATAGAGAAAAAGATAATAACTTATGTTTCTCTCCTAGGGTTTTGAGCAAGCAATTTCATAATCTTTAACATGAACCAAGTAAAATTTACCACAAGCATTTAACGTAAACAAATTATAGATTTTATACTTACTTCACCAAGAATAATCAAGCCAAACCCTAGTTGAAGATCCTCCACAATGAAATATAGCCAAAACACACCAAGATTTGCCTCTCCATGAGGTTAATGCTCTTTAAGATTGGGGTGTTTCCTAGGTGATAACCAATCTAGGTCATGTAAGTGTGTGTGAAGTGGCATAGAGGAAACATTTGGGCAGAGGGTGCAGTGATAATATGGAAATGTATGTCTTGCATGTGGGTGCCTTTGTAGAGGGTGAGATGCACCTTATCATGGATTCCATTGTTTCCTATCCCATTCAATTCCTTTTATTCTTAGTATTATTTCTTTTGATTTTCTTTTTTAAGCGAAAAGATGGGGGACATTGTCCTGGCATGGTGACCAGATGTGACAACGTTACCCATAAGAATTTCACAGAAATGAGAAGGCTGGCTCGTGATGAGGACCCATTTCGTTTGGCTATGCCACCATGAGATACTACCCTGGTTTTGTGACCAGATAGATGGCAGTGTCATACCTTTACATGCCCATGGTCCTAATAGGTCGGCTCATGATGGGACCTCCCATCCACCAACTAGTACCTTGAGTTTTGATTTATCTTATGGGTTCCCTTTTCTTACTAATAATATTTTTATTTCTTTCTCAGGAATCCCTGGGCAAAGCATCTCAAAGGTTTCATTTTGGATTTTAACTCTTGCTAGCTACTTTTACCCTCTAGGACTTTAGCCCCTTCTTCCCACAAGGCAAGGTACAACCCTTCCTAGTGTGGAAAACCCAATGCCTAAACCAAGGTGGGCGAAGATGAGAGGAATAATGATGGAAAGTTTTAAGTATGGAGGGAATGGATGATGACCTTTCATAGACCCCCTCATTGGAAACTCATCCTAAAGAGGAATCATCTTACTAGGGCATCGTTTGACCCTCCCAGGTATGAGAAATTTAAAGAGCATAATTTCCAAGAAAACATTATGAAATGAAGGAGAATTTAGTGAAACATATTCAAGTTCTTTAATAATTAGAGTGACACATACCATGATACCTAGACTGATTACCTCGTGGAGCAAGACTTACTGCTACTTCAAGACCAGGCTGGTGGGATGGATGTTGCTGCTGTTGATAGATGGGTTGCACTGAAGAAAATATGGGCCCTCCAGGGCCATGCTCAAGTCATCCGGCTCTCGACACTCCATGTCTAGGACTTGTGGGCCTCGAGACATTATCCCCTTAGTTATCCCTAGGATAGGAGATAACATCCGGCTCCAACTCGGGGACATTTTCTCTCTGAAGAGTGCATGAGAACCTCAACATCTCTGGTATGACCTGTATCTACTAGATCTCAACAAATGTATCAGTAATAATGAGGGTGGTGATATCACCCCTCGCTCATATATGATACAATGGAATAAAAGTAAGCATTCATATATACATAATGAAAGAATACAAAATGAAGCTACACTACACTAGCATGCTATGCAGACAATATATACAATGAATGCAAATGCCTAACTTACCTCTTCTTACCTGTTGGTTGAATGCTAGGTGTAGTCAAATAACCAATGAAACCATCCTAGAAATATCTCATAATACTTACCTTTGTGCTTCATCATAAACCAAAACAATGATAAGTCAAGCACAAAAATAACATGAGTTAGAAAATGTATTGTATCAACGGAAATCACAAAGTATAGCTCATGGAGGTGGGAGGGAGGGACAAAACGATGCCAAGTCACACTCTTATGAGAGTGCTCGATCCATCTCAGAAAGGGATCATGAAAAATCAAATCTTCAAAAGACTGACTCAAAAAGTATGAAGGTTGGCTAGCTTGCACATCTTCACATTTTGAGGTCTGGGAAGGGACTAGTAAGAACCTAGAGGATGAATGACAATTTATTAAGGGAAGGATGAAAGAATGAGATAATAAACTTCTTCTTGAGGTATTCAACCTACCCTTTAATTTTAAAAGTATGCTTTGTCTCAAAGAAAAATCAAGACAAGGGACATATTTTCCAATTGCATGCTTAGTGACATAGCGAGGCAAAGTAATCGATGGAGGTTGTAAAACCTTGTTACAAGTATCCTTCTTTGGGTGAGCAATGTCCTCACCTTTATCAATATCTGAGCACAACGGTGGTTGATAATATTATTCATATATTAAATCCAAGTTCTCAAAGGAGTACTCATCAAAATCTTCAAGGTATGACCGAAAATCATCAGGAGAATATTGAACTGAGTCATCCTTGGGTGCTTGGAAAAATTTTGTAATTATATCATCATCTTGTTGCCAAGCATCATAATTATTAGGAAGATCATATGATTGTTGTAAAGACAACATTCAAAGATATCCTTCCATATCATAAATGGGATCCTCATCTGAAGCAATCACATTCCACTTACGTCTTCCAACATGTATGAACTCATCAAAATTATCAACCATGTCACTACCTTTGTCATAACATGAAGGATTTAAAGCATCCAAGGGCTCCTCTAATACTTCTTCAATTTCCAAATCTTAAAATAAAGCATCATCAAAATTTTGGAAAAGGGAAATAACTTACAATGTTTACTTCCTGCTGGCAGGAGCATCAATGGCTTGGATGACTTCATCAAATGGAAGAGGGTTCAGTACATCATCCCCAAGACTTGTCTCTTTAATCATATTTTTTCATTCATCAGAAAATGAAGGGCCTAGCTCTTCCAAGGGCTCCTTTACTTCTTCACCTTCTGAATCATAGAACAAAGTGTCATCAAAAAAATGGAAGGGAAAATGACTAACCTCATCCTCTTCTTTTTGTGCAGGAGGAATAGGATCTCGGATGGATTCATCAGAGGGGGGAGCACACATTAATACTTCATATTCATGTTTGATATATTCAAGCTCACTCTCTTTAACCAGGTCCTCATTATCCTTGGTAGAAACACGAGTAAATTCTTTCTCTTTCTCATGGCATTGGAAACCTTCATTAGGATCCTTCTCCTCAACCTCTTGTTGGTTGATGATTTGTTCCCTTCTTTCCTAGAATTTACTAATTTTTTTTTCAAGGGAAACTAATCTTTCCATATTAAGAGCATTTGGGGTATCTTTGGGGTCATCAACTTTAGTTTCTGGAGTAAAATGGTGTTCTCTCTTGAACAAGGAGATATTTTCATTGATTTGTATGGCCATGTAATAATCTTCTTGGATTGATCTTGGCCCTTTTTTTACCGAGGAGAAACCCTAAATGCATTAAGAGTGCATTGGTATAGAGGTAAGCGAGGTACCTGTCTTCGGGGTGATGGCTTCTAGGAATTTGGTGTAGAAAAGTTTCAAACCTAGTATGGAATTCCTTGACAGTCTCATTCTCAGTTTGTTTCATGTACTCGAGTCTTTTTATCAACAAGTAGATATATTCTATTTTAATATTCCATTTCTTGAGAAATGTTTCTTCCAATTGGTCCATATATGTAATGTTGGCATCAGGGAGATTGCCATACCATTCCCTAGCATTTCCATGAAGAGTGGCAGAGAAAAGTTTCATCGCCAAATATTCAACATCATCACTAATAGGGTAGAGTTAAAAGAAATCCCAAAAATTATCCATGTGATCTTCGACTATAACCCCATCATTACCAGTGAATCTAGGGAGCCATTTTTCATACCTCATAGGCATTTATTGAGGGTAACCCAAAATTTTACTCATATCCAAGGGTTTCAAATTTCATGGGTCTCATTGAGAATCCATGGTTGGATTTGTCATTAGTGGAGTCGCCAGATAATCCTTCTAGGGATCATCAAAGAGAAAAGAGGGAATCGCCCTCAGTGGAGTTGCCAGATAAGATTTGTGAAGTAAAGGCTTACTGAAAAAGTGTCGTTAGAGGAAAATTGACTCGATGATTCCCCGACAAAGACGCCAAAATGTTATCGCACAATATGTACTTTACTAAGGCCCAAATAAAGTAGATACAATATTGGCGTAATAGGGGGTGACCTATCACTGTCATGTTAATAGGAAAATCCTTTCTATTTAGGATTATATCAATGTACCCCAAGGGAGACATCCCTAGTGACCTGAGGGTTTGAGAAGGCTAAGGAAAGAAATTTCCCCCCTCTCACAAGTCACTCAAATTCAAAGTTTATTTGTGTATTATAGAGATGAAGCAAAATATAAATGAGATGTACCTGCCCAGAACAAGACAACAATAAAAAAACATGCAAATTCAAGGTACCATATGATGTTAGTGCTTCATAAAACCATGAACCTTTGATAAATAAGTATGTTGATGTAATACTACAACAGAGTAATTATCTATAGCAAAAATGAATGTTTTGTAACAACCACAATAATTATGCTTCAAAAATGCTTAGAAAAGACAAGAGAATATAGGTCTAATTTGACAGAATGATAACAACTTGTCAAAAAACAAAGTTAGCAATGTCTAATCAGCTTTTAATGTCACTTTTTAAGGTGAGTTTTCTATTGTAAGATGGTTATAGCAATCTTTTGCAACAAAAAGAAGTTTCTTAGGGAGTTAGTCTAGTTTAAGGTTAGTAAGAGTTAGTAAAAGTTTCAAGGAAAGTTGTTTGAGAGTTGTTTGAGCAAATCAATCACCAATGTGAGTAAACTAGTGCCTTTTAGGGTATATGGAGTCAACAATAGCAGCAACATATCTTAGAGAAAAATAACAATGATAGTGCTTGTCCAAATAAGATGGAGTGGATGGAGGAGTTGTTGGTAACCCAAGGCCTCAAACACCCTAGTCCTTAAGAGAAAATCGGCTAGAAAGTAAGAAGACTTAGGCCCTAGCGGTTTCTCTTTCCTTAGACAAATTTAAAAGTAATATATGCAATAGACAATTATAGTGGGGCTACTAGAGTGCTAGTGAGTAGGGCTCTAGTAGCTACTTCTAAACAAGATGTACTTTGAGAATTTCAACAAGTGGAAGACTATAGAGAAAAACATAATAACTTATGTTTCTCTCCTAGGGTTTTGAGCAAGAAATTTCATAATCATTAACATGAACCAAGTAAAATTTACCACAATCATTTAGCATAAACAAATTGCATATTTTATACTTACTTCACCAAGAATAATCAAGCCAAACCCTAGTTGAAGATCCTCCACAATGAAAAATAGCCAAAATACACCAAGATTTGTCTCTCCAAGAAGTTTCACACCACTTTATTTCAGCCAATAACCCTTAAAGAGGGACAAATTTGAGCCACACACTAGTGTGATGAGAGATGATGAATATCAATTGCCTTTAATTACAATTAGATCATAAAAAGGACGACATGGCCAAATTACATTAAAATCCAGTTTTTACATAAATGACAATAATTAAACCCTAATTTCATCTTCAAGGGTGATGTCATGCCCTTCTAGGGTGATGTTAGGCCCTTAAGGTGGAATGCTGGGCCTCAAGTGCAGAACATTTGGCCTCCAAAGGCCCTGAATACTACCACATGTTCCAACTAGCACACAACTGCCCATCATAAATGAAAAACCTAACTCTAGATGACATCAAGCTCAAAATGATGACGTCATATGCTCTCAAGGGTCAACGTCCAAGTGGAAAGAAAAAACCCCCCTGGGTCTAGGTCTATTGGAGTGTCCCTAGTGCAACATCCTTCTTTATTCCTAGTGTCAACCTATGGTTTCTCTTTCCCCCTAGTGGGGTCACAACATCCATCTATTGGGATTTCAGCCCCATGGAGGTCTGACCTAATCATTCCCCCATATGTACCTGTCCACTGGGAAAAGTCCTGCAACAACAAGAAGTACACCCTCCAGGGGATCATAATTCACAGGGATCATAACAATGTCAATCACATCTAATAATCAAATTACCCAAACATGTGCATCACACCCCCTTTTAACCAAACAAATGCTCAAAGGTGTTATGCAGTTTAACAAGTCAGGTTTGGAGAAGGTCTCATGATGTCCTATTGGGAAAATCCTCCTTAAGTTTGGGGTGTTTCCCAGGTGAGAACCAATCTAGGTCATGTAAGTGTTTGTAAAGTGGCTTAGAGGAAACGTTTGGACAGAGGGTGCAATGCCATCATAAATGAAAACCCTAACTCTGGATGACGTCAAGCTCAAAATGATGACATCATATGCCTTCAAGGGTCAACGTCCAAGTGGAAAGGAAACCCCCCCTGGGTCTAGGTCTATCAGAGTGTCCCTGGTGCAACGTCCTTCTTTATTCTTGGTGTAAGCCTCTGGTTTCTCTTTACCCTTGGTGGGGTCACAACATCCATCTGTTGGACTTTCAACCCCATGGAGGTCCGACCTAATCATTCCCCCATATGTACCTGTCCACCGGGAAAAGTCTTGCAACAACAACAAGTACACCCTCCAGGGGATCATAAGTCACAGGAATCATATAAATGTCAATCAAATCTAATAATAAAATTACCCAAACATGTGCATCAAACCCCCTTTTACCCAAACAAATGCTCAAAGGCGTTATCTAGTTTAACAAGTCAGGTTTGGAGAAGGTCTCATAAATGAAAAACCTAACTCTGGATGATGTCAAGCTTAAAATGATGATGCCATATGCTCTCAAGGGTCAACTTCCAAGTGGAAAGGAAACCCCCCCCTAATTCTAGGTCTATCAGAGTGCCCTTGGTGCAACGTCCTTCTTTCTTCCTGGTGTAAGCCTCTGGTTTCTCTTTCCCCTTGGTGGGGTCACAACATCCATCTATTGGGCTTTCAGCTCCATGGAGGTCTAACCTAATCATTCCCCCATATGTACCTGTCCATCGGGAAAAGTCCTACAACAACAACAAGTACGCCCTCTAGGGGCTCATAAGTCACAGGGATCATAGCAATGTCAATCACATCGAATAATCAAACTACCCGAAAATGTGCATCAAACCCCCTTTTACCCAAACAAATGCTCAAAGGTGTTATGCAGTTTAACAAGTCAAGTTTGGAGAAGGTCTTAGGATGTCCTATTGGGCTATTCCTCCTTAAGTTTGGGGTGTTTCCCAGGCGATAACCAATCTAGGTCATGTAAACGTGTGTAAAGTGGTGTAGAGGAAACGTTTGGGCAGAGGGTGCAATGATAACAGGGAAATGTAGGTCTTTCCTGTGGGTGCCTCTATAGAGGGCAAGATGCACCTTATCATGGATGCCATTGTTTCCTAGCCCATCCAATGCCTTTTATTCTTAGTCTTATTTCTTTTGATTTTATTTTTTAAGGGAAAAGCTGGGGACACTGTCCTGGCGTGGTGACTAGAGGTGAAAACGTTACCCACAAGCATTTCACGGAAATGAGAAGGCTGGCTCGTGATGAGACCCCCTTTCTTGTGGCTATGCCACCAAGAGCCACTACCATGGTTTGGTAACCAGATATATGGTAGTGTCATACCGCTACATGCCCATGGTCCTAATAGGTCAACTCATGATGACACCTCCCATCCACCAACTAGTACCTTGAGTTTTGATTTATCTTATGGGTTCCCTTTTCTTACTGAGAAGATTTTTATTTATTTCTCGAGAATCCTTGGGTGAGGCATATCAAAGGTTTAATTTTGGATTTTAACTCTTTCCAGCTACGTTTACCCTCTGGGCAATTAGCCCCTTCTTCCCACAAGGAAAGGTACAACCCTTCCTAGTGTGGCAAACCCAATGCCCAAACCAAGGTGGGGGAAGATGAGAGGAATAATAATGGAAAGTGGTGAGTATGGAGGGAATGGATGATGACCTTTCATATACCCACCCAGTGGAAACTCATCCTAAAGGGGAATCAACTTACTAGGGCATCATGTCACCCTCCCAGGTATGAGCAAGTTAAATAGCATAATTTCCAAGAAAACATTATGAAATTAAGGAGAATTCAGTGCAACATATTCAAGTTCTTCAATAATCAGAGTGACACATACCATGATACCTAGACTCATTACCTCATAGAGAAAGACTTACTGCTACTCAGGACTAGGATGGTGGGATGGATTTTGTTGTTGTTGATAGATGGGCTGCAATGAAGAAAATATGGGCCCTCCAAGGCCATACTCAAGTCATCCGACTCTCGGAAGTCCATATCTAGGACTCGTGGGCCTCGATACATGATATCCTTAGTTATCCCGAGGATAGGGGATAACAAGTCTCACAAGACCTTGGGATGCTTTCATCCAAAGTATCTGTGCAAGGAAGGAAAAGATCCAGTTTGATAGTCTTTGGGAAGAATGTGTTCAAGAAGAAGCAAGAGTAGCTAACCAAGAAGAAGTACTATTAAGGGATGGAGATCAATCCCTAGCTGATCATGCTAAAGGAGGAAAGAAGAGGTCTCACTTCCAGAAGGAGACCCATCAAATTAAGGAATCTCACTCCCCAAAGATATTCAACCACTCTCATAAAGAATCTCACCCTCCAAGGAGATTCCAGAAGTTTTTGAAAGGTCAAAGAAGAGAAAAAAACTTCTCCTCTTATCAATTCTATCACTATGACAAGATGAGACATATTGCTAATAATTTTCTAGCCAGAAGAGAAGAATACAAGAAGAGAAATAACAAGAGACATCATGCCCATGCAGTCGAAGAAGATGAGCCACCCACGAAGATGACTAAAGAAGAGATTGAAGACTATCTTATTTTCCGCCCTCTCAAGATCTTTGACACCTAGAGAGGATACTTGGCTCATAGACAATGGTGCCTCTAAGCACATGACAGGTCAGAGAGATAATCTATATAGACTTACAGAAAAGAACTTTCCCCAGAAAGTTACACTTGGAGATGATTACCAATACCCTATCAAAGGACCCCGTTTAAGATGAAGGATGTACTATATGTATTAGGTTTGACAAAGAACTTACTTTCTATCTCAACTTTAAATAATAAAATCTTCAGAGTTGCATTCATAGATGGTGAATTTCTTATGTGGCATAAAGTAAAGACCATACAAGATGCAATTGTCATTGGAACAGAAGAAGGTGGCTTGTATAAGTTAAAATGTCACTCAGTTGCATCTTTGACTCACTCCACTGAGATTCCATGTGAACTTTGGCATAGAATACTAGCTCACATCAACTACAAATCCTTACCATATGTGAGAAAGGTAGTTACAGGTCTACCAAAATTCAAGGTTGATCATGAAGGTGTGTGCAAGGGATGTGCACAAGGAAAGAACATAAAGAATCCTTTCCCGAAGAGAGACAATAAAACAAAAGGAATCTTGGATCTCATCCACTCATATGTATGTGGACCAATGCCATCAACCTGTCTTACTGGGTATGTATACTATGTGTCATTTATTGATGATTATTCTCACAAGACTTGGGTTTACTTCTTGAAATCAAAAGATGAAGTGTTTGGAAAATTCAAGCAGTTCAAAGCCTTGATAGAGAATCTCTTTGAAAGAAAAATCAAGGTACTCAGGTCAAATAATGGAGGAGAATACACCTCAAAAGAATTTGTAAGTTTTTGCATAGATGCAGGGATTAAGAGGGAGCTCACCACTCCCTACAATCCTTAGCAAAATGGTGTAGCAGAAAGAAAGAATATAACTATAATGGAAGCAATGAATACTATGATCCATGATCAATATCTTCCAATGCACTTATGGACAGAAGCAACAAGAACAACAATTTATGTCCAGAACAGATTATCCCATAGTGCACTTGGATTCAAAACCCCCGAAGAAATGTTCTTTGGAAAGAAGCCAAAAGTAAGGCATCTTAAGATATTTGGATGTCCAATGTTTGTACACATTCCGAAGGAAAGGAGAACTAAGTTGGAACCTTCAAGAAAGAAGGGAATATTTGTTGGATACTGTGAGGTCTCTAAGGCATTCAAAATTTATATACTAGGTTACCATCATATTGAGATCAACAGAGATGTAACCTTTAATGAAGATGCAACACTCAAGAAATCAAGAAGATGCCAGCTTGAAGAAGTATATGAAGAAGAACCTGTAGCTCCCAGATTTGCAGAACCAGTGAGGGAAGTTACAAATACCCCTGATGAAGAGATTCCAAAATATCATGATATGGTATAATCTAAAGAACCTCCCCAGATGACGATCTCTCAAAAGAGAAAGCCAGCTTGGGAAAGAGAACTTATTTAATATAGAGAGAAGTATGGTGCCCCACAAGGAACCATGAGAAAAATCAAGAAACCTAAGCCATTCTCCAGTTATATGGATTTGATGTGCGATCTCATAGAAAATGAGTCTACTTGCTTTGAAGAAGCCATTCAGAAGAAAAAATGGATAGATGCCATGATAGAAGAATACCAATCCATTATAAAGAATGATGTATGGGAAATAGTTCCCACACCGAAGAACAAAGATGTGGTATCTTCCAAATGGTTATACAAGATAAAACATGTTGCAGATGGAAGTATTGAAAAACATAAAGCAAGGTTTGTAGCTCATGGATTTTCTCAAAAGGAAGGCATTGATTATCAAGAAACGTTTTCTCCTATGGCTAGATACACTTCTATCAGAACCATGATAGATCTTGCAGCCAGGATGAAGTGGAAGTTACACCAGATGGATGTAAAAACAACCTTATTAAGTGGTGTTATTGAATAAGAAGTGTATAAAGAACAATCTCAAGGGTTTGAAGTTGAAGATAGAAAGACTAATTTCTGCAGGTTGAAGAAGGCTCTATACGGATTGAAGCAAGCTCCTAGAGCTTGGTATGGAAGAATTGATAGTTTCTTGATGAGCTTGGGCTTTACCAAGAGGAAAGATGATTCTAAAATTTAATTCAAGGTTATGAATGATGAGCCAGTTATATTTTTGTTGTATGTGGATGACTTATTCTTAACTGGAGAAGAAAATCTCATCATAGATTGTAAGAAGAAGCTCACTGCATAATTTGAGATGAAATACCTAGGCCTAATGCATTATTTCTTAGGTCTTGAGGTTTGGCAGAGCCCAGAGAAGATCTTACTTAACCAAGGGAAGTATGTAGTTTAAATATTGGAGATGTTTGATATGTTGGAATGTAAAGCCATGCATACACCCATGGAAACAAAGTTGAAGCTCCTGGTTGATACTTCATCAGAATTGGTTGATGCTACACTATATAGATAAATCATTGGATCGTTGATGTATCTAATGAATACCAGGCCAAATATATGTTCTGTTGTGAACACCTTGAGTCAATATATGGTAGAGCCCAAACGTGTTCACCTTGTTGCTGCAAAACATGTTATGAGATACCTTAAGGGTACGTTGGACTTTGGTCTCTATTATACTAGAGATCATGACTTCATACTGATTGGCTATACTAATTCAGATTGGGCTGGAAGTGTCTCTGATAGAAAGAGCATTTCAAGATGTTGTTTCAGTCTGGGGTTAGCCATAACTTCATGGAAGAGTAGGAAGAAATCCAATATTTCTCTCAGAATGGTAGAAGCGGAATACATTGCAACATGTTTTACTACTTGTGAATCCATATGGCTTCGAGAGTTGCTGACAAGTCTATTCAATCTGGATATGGAATCCACCATGATTCTATGTGATAACCAGAGTTGCATAAAGATAACGAATAACCCTGTGTTCCATGATAAGTCGAAGCACATATAAATCTGGTATCACTATATTTGTGACATGGTGCAGAGGGGAGGTGTAAAGCTCCAGTATGTTGGCACAGATGAGAAGGTTGCAGATGTATTGACCAAGCCTCTATCTTGTGTAAATTTTGAATAATTTCGAGATGAGCTTGGTATAGTTTGAAAGGATCTCCTTCGAAAGGGGGAGTGATGTTGATGATACTATGGTATCCTGACCAACAACGGGTAGCTCAGTTAGGATTTTATATCCTAGGGGACTGATCATCCCTGGACATATATCGAAGGTTCGGTAAGGATGATTTGTCAGAGTACTTGTGCATGTATATTCCAGCTATGGTCAATAGTGGTAGCTTCGTTAGGATTTTTATAATCCTAGGCAATCCTTTGATTCCTGGGAAGATCCCGAAGGTTCAGTAATGACGGTTTGTCAGAGTGAAACGTGGTAGCTCCATTGATATTTATATATCCTAGCGAATCTTATGATTTCTGGGAAAATCCTTAGGATCTGTCAGAGTAACACAAAATGTTGTTGAACCTGCCTCATTCTTTTACTATATGATGATGATGTTGTTATCTCAGCCTCGTGCTGATGATGTAATTATCTCAGCCTCGTGCTAATGATGTTGTTCCAGCCTCGAGTTGTTGATGATGTTGTTGTATCAGCCTCATGTTGATTGTTGTTGATGATGTATCAATCACGTGTTGTTGTTGTTGATGATGTTGTATCAATCATGTATTGATTGATGATGTTATATTAGTATTGTACTAACTGATGTTGATGCAGACAATGATGATAATGCTCCATCTCCATGCTGTAAATGATGATGTTGCCGATGACGAGAACAACTTACAATGATTTATAGATGTGCCAGTCAATGTTCCAAGACATTGATGATTTTTCTTCCCTCTCCCTCTCTCTCATGATGATGTTGTATTGTATAATACCCTTCTTTGTTAAGGAGGAGTTTTGAAATATTGTAATTGTGAAGAATATTCTATTTATTATTGAGTCATTTTATTATAGATCAATATTCTTTTTTGGATTGATCATGTCAGGACTTATGTATGACCAAATCCCATTTTGTGGATTGGTCAAAACCTAATTATATCATGCTAATTGAGTAGTCGACCTCTAGGGATAAATAAAGTGGTTTTAGCCACTAAGTGAAGAAGTTGGCCTAGCTTGGTGAAGAGACACAACCCTGGCGCCTCCTAGCTAGTATAAATAAGAGTGGATGATGCCTCATTCTTATACACACAAAAATTCACTCATATAGTGTGCAAGTTTGAAGGAAGTTGTAGTTAGAAGAAGGAGAAGAGAGAGGTGCATTTGCTCAGTCTTGGATATTCTCTAGTGTTTGGTATTTTATCTTGGCATTGTATTGACAATCTATATTAAGGAAGTTTTTGTTGGGTTTTCTCCCCAATGAGGGTTTCCTAGGATAAAGTGTTGTGTACCTTGTGATGTGTTTCTTTTAGTGATCCTGCTTATGCTATTATTGTCTAGTAAATTGAAAAGAACTTAATAGCAACTGTAACAACCCTAGTTAAATAATTAATTGTCATAGTTAAATATTTTTTTAAAGAATATTAGTTAATTAATTAATTAATTAATTATCCTGATTCAATAATTGTTTAATGTATATTAGTTAATTAATTAATTAATTAATTAACTGATTAAATATTTGGTTAATGAATTTGAGTTTAATAAATTTTAATTTATTAAATGAAAACCTAACATATCGAATGAGGGAACCATTTAAGAGAAAGGGGATAAGGTGGTTGGAAATGAATGGAGGGATAAGGTGGGTGAGTCTTAATGAAAGGGAGAAGGCGGTGAATGAGGGAGGGGGAAAGGAGGATAAGAGGAGGAGAAAACATTCGAAAGAGGACTTTTGGATTTTGGGGGGGAAGAGAGCATTATTTTTCATATTGGAGACTGTATTGGGCATTTTTATTTTTGGGAAGATTGGAAGACTGGATTACTGGTTTTTGGTTGGAGAAGCTTGTTGTAGGATGGAGACAGGGGGCACCAGGTTGCTGGGAGTTTTGGGCTCGAGGGCCAGGAATCCTCACAGAATCCTGGAGCTAGTGAGCCAGATAGGCTGCTCCTAGTTGGCTGGGTGGTTAGTCGGTTTTGGGCAGGGATTGGTTAGAGCCGCTTGGGCATAGTCTAGGCAGAGCAACAGAGAGGACAACCAGAGGTCAGGAATTTATCATCAGACAGAGGTAATTTTATTTATGCATTCTCATGAAAATGTGATGGTAATTTAAATTTATTAGCATGTTGTTCATAAATTTAAATTTCTGTAGCTTATAGGTTGAATAATGAAATTGCTTATTGCTTATACATCGAAATAATATTAACTGTTTAAATTTACAAAAAAAAATTAGGCTTTGATAAATTAGGGCCTTACACATGGTCTCAGAGCCCTAGTTTAAAAACTTGGACCAAGGCCTACCCACCTACCCGCAT
>ML801893.1:74522-93032 GCA_009831015.1 Picea engelmannii | reverse complement strand
AAAAAAAAAACAAAAAAAAAAACCCTAAAATAGTTATATTGAAACCCTAAAACCCTTTAATTAGATAAAAATCCAAGCTCCAGCTCCATCCCCACCTAACCTGCAAGCAAAGCACACAATTATTTTGGTTATATATAAACATATCTCAAGGAGGAGTGGCCATCCATTATTGAATATGAAGCTGCATCAGTTAGAGATCTAATGTATGAACATGCATAATAATTTGAAAGAGAAATGGAGCAGATGGGAGAAAAAATTAAGCGGATAAAAGGGAGAGGCCTTACAATGTGCCTCTGGAGAATGAGGTATTGTTCCTGTAACATATAGGATGGCCCAACAAATCAGAAATTACCCAAGTTATTAACCTTATGTATACATTGAAATTAATAAAGGCAAATGAAATCATGAGTAAAGTTGACACCTCTTCAGTATTACCACTACTTCTTCCTTAGTCTTGCCTTCCATCTCTTGAATCTGTTTCTCATAATTGGTAGAATGCAAAGAAAATTGATATCGATCCCTGTTATCATTTAGATAAGGTCTCTGGTATTCTTCAAAATGAGTATTTCGTAGATCTATATTGTGTTTTCCTATTAGCCTTAGTTCTAGGAAGATTACAGGGGCTTTACTGTCCTCTATTATGAGTACTTTAAACTTTTTATCTATTCACAAATTACTGCGAAAAATTTGAGAACAACTAAAAGTAATAAGCTGTACCTGAAAATTCATTTTGGCTACTGGACCCCAAAATTTCAGAGCTGCAAGATCATAAGCTCTTGCCGCCTTTTCTACTGAATCGTATCCACCTAATACAGTAAAGGAGGTTTATATATTGGCATTAACTACTGAACTGCATAAAATGAAAAAAAAAACCTCTGATTAATATTGTGTCTAGTAAAGAAGGAATACTGTTTTATTAGGTTTTCACCAAAAAAAAAAAATGGACATTATTACTCACCCAAGTAGACTGGAATGTTTCATCGATAAGGAAAAATTGATAGCAGTACATATGACAATGCACAAATTCAGTAAAAGATTGAATTAGCACACTGTATTAGAGTCAACATTTAAGTAGTCAAATGATCAAACCGACGGAAATTTACGTAATAATGCAATGGTAACAAACCTTGTTTACCATTTTGCTTAGCTCCCTCAGTTTTCCGAGAACCGCCCCGTAGATGGGCTTCATACCTGCCAGTCCATCTATGTCTGCAATGTCGTTAACAAAAAAATATAAAGAATCATCTTAGGTCAAGCAGACGGAAGAGAAAGAAAACCCTACACAATCGCTTCATACCTGACATATCTGCTTAAGCTCACAAAGTGTGACGATAACTCACAGAAAGAAGCATAGAATCACTCGGCGGAGCGGGGCATTGATTTGGTAGATTTTTGGTGAACTTGTGGAACTCCGATCCTTATAAAAACCCCAGAATGGACGAACCAGACTCGTGGGAGGAGATGGATGCTCAGCCTTCACATTCTTCAGCTGTCGCATCATCGATGCATTCAAGATTGAACGCAAATGCCCCGTCATTTACATTTAATGTTAACGCCCCTACTTTTTCACCGATTCCGAACACCTACTCTCCGACACAACCTAGTAAACCACATGATTTTTATCCAACCAATCCTGTTAACTCCATCAATCCTCAATTCGTAAACTCTACAAACCCTGCAAACCCTAACAAAAAATAATAATATGAAGAATTATCTTCTGTAAAGCAGAAGGAAAACAGAGAAACCACTGGTTTTAATGAATTACTTCGTCACCCCACGATATGTAGAATTTCGCTGATGCTGGCTATCACTAATCTCATAAAGATACAGTGAAATGCCATGCCATGACTAGGAGAGGAGCCCACAATGGGCATCCTTTGCAAAACCAACGCCCATGGACCAGCGCCTAACACGAGTTAGCATCGAACCACAGCCACAACAAACAATCCAGAACCCAAGCACCCGCGCCAGCGCTCAAACCACGCGCGAGCCACATAGAGGAGCAGCCCAAGGGGGAAAGGCGAGGTGCGCTATGCACTACGTAGTTTCCAAGGAGTATTACAAGCCAACGACCAATGCTAGAACCCAAACACCTAGACCACGAGGAGGAGAAGCCATGAGAGAAGGCCATGGCGGTCGATCGTGTAACCAAAAACCTCACAAGAAGAAATGATGAGGAAAAGAGGAATTAGGGTTACGACGATAGGGGTTAGGGTTTAGATACGGAGGGCGCTAGGGGAAGCAGGGCGGGCATGTGGAATCCATGCGTGCCCGCACCTTTTTTTTTATTATTTTGATTTTATTTTTATATTATTTAAAATTTATATATATATATATATATATATATATTATTATTTTGTGTTCGTTTAAATTTATTTAGTGTTAAGTATAATTAACTGTTTTAAAAAAATAATTAATTGTTTTTTTTTATTATTATTTAGTGTAAAGTATAATTAACTGTTTTAAAAATAATTAATTGTTTTTATTTAGTGTAAAGTTTAATTATTTTAATTATGTCAACTAATGATTTTAGGGATTAATTAATTAGACTGATTTAATTAATTATAGTGAGTAAATAAGTAAGTAATTAAATACATATTTAATGATCAACTATGTTCAAAATCACATTAAATAGTTTAAACGAAAAGTTTAAGGACTTAAACCATGACCAGGGGGGAGGGGGCTTCATGCGCACTAGGAGGGTAAGTTAGAGGAATTAGAAAGTGGGGTAAAGTGCTAGCGTAGCTACCAGGTGAGGGAGTCAGCAGTTTCCTTAGGCTAAAACATCAAGCTTAGAGGCTTTCGACCCTGACCTAGCCACCTCCCCTAAAGAGAGTAATGTTTGTTTACACACAAGTAAAAAAAAACTTATGCCTAACCCTGTTTTCTAGTTAAGTTGCGCAAATGTGAAATGTCCTTGAACTCACCCTGACAACTTTGGTTGATGCAGGTTAAATCATACAGGATGGTTAGGACTCAAGGGAATCGAGGCAAAGGAGCATCGTCGTAGGCACCACCAACACCGCCAGTGCCGCCACCACCATCGCCTGAACTAGCTCTCATACTGCGCTCTTTGGAGGCCATAAATCAGACTTTAAAGGGGCGACAACCAGCAGGGATCGAAGTGGAAACCCCACCATCTGGAACGGGTAATCCAGAAGAGTCGAGGGATTCAAGGGGAGGACCTCCACTCGAAGACATCACTAGAGAACTGTATAAGATCAAACTTCCGGAGTTTGCTCGGGGTCACGCCAGTAAACGCGCGGAAGCATGGTTGGAAGGCATGACAAGGGGTTTTTCCTTAAGAGACTATGCATCCACTTCAAAGGTGAAGATAGCGATTTTTTAGTTGAGAGACAGTGCCTGGGAAAGATGGAAAGATAACTGCATCTTACCCCAGACACCATATCTTGGGAACTTTTCAAGGAGAGGTTCTGAAGGAAATATCTGCCAGCTTACTATGAGGAACAACAGGTAGGAGCATTTCATGCTCTAGTACAGGGAAATAAAACCGTAGAAGAATATGAGATTAGGTTTATGGAATTGGTCAAATATGTTTCGTATATGGATAATGACCAACGATAGGCAGAACGACCAACGATAGGCAGAACACTTTTTCTATTGGTTGAACCCTAAGATAAGGGCTATGGTGCGGATGTGGAAACCGTCTTCAGTAGCAGAAGCTGTGGAAAATGTGCGTTTTGCGGAGGAACACATGAACTTAACCGGAGGTACGAGACCAACCTTTCCGCATTGTCCTGGATTCGTGGGGAAGGCCCCTAGGATATTTCCTAGGGGAGAGGGCTCAAGACCACCTCTATATGGTAATAGAGTCGCACCAAGGACAGTCAGGGATTTCAATGGAAGCAAGTGCAACATCTCATTCATCACCAACGACGCAGGCAGGTCCACGACCATCTCAGGGAGAAACTAGTAGGGGTAGGGGTTCCATGGGAAGGAACTCATTTCAAAGATAGTCACATAATAGTGCGTAGGTTCAATCCCGTGTTACCTTTTGGGGGTGCGGAGGACCCCACTACCAGCATGACTGCCTAGAGTTACAATCAGGAGTTTTGCATAGAGAAGGAAAGGCCCTGATGGGAAGAGAAAGTAGTAGCCACCAGATTTACGCAGCAGTTAATAATCGCCAGGAAAAACATCAATCCACAGTGGTGGAGTCATCAGGTATGCTAAATCATATCAATGTAAAGTTTTTGTTTGATTCTGGTGCTACAAATAGTTTCATTTCTCCTTTAGCATTAGAAAAGAGTGGGTTGGCAGCCTACGAGCACGATGACTTCAAACAAGTCGAGATGGCTTCAGGGGAAAAATAAGCGGTAGGACCTAGCGTTGATAATTGTATAGTAGACTTGGGGGTGTGTACTACCAGGTTGAAGGTATACATCAATGCTCTCAAGGTGTATGACCTAATCATTGGAATGGATTGGTTAGAATATCATCGAGCTTTGGTAGATTGTTTCACAAAAAGGGTGCTTTGTGTCGACGATGAAGGAAGACCAGTAGAGATCCAGGGTGTATGAAGAAAGGTGTCATTATGCTTTATCTCAACTATGAAGGTTAAGCGATGCTTGAGGCAAGGGTGTTGACTATATGTAGTGGAAGCAGTGAATGAAGGGAAGGGACCCTCCTTGAATCAATACACGGTATTGTCAGAATTTAAGGATGTTTTCCCGAATGAGTTACCAGGGTTACCTCCTGAGAGGGAGCTTGATTTTACTATTGAGCTAAAACCCGGTGCAGAACCAATTTCCAAGACTCTGTATCGAATGACAGTGCTAGAACTTTGTGAGTTGAAAATGCAGTTGAAAGAGTTACTGGACTTAGGACTAATAAGGCCGAGTGTCTCACCTTGGGGTGCACTAGTAATTTTTGTAAAGAAGAAGGATGGATCCCTATGATTGTGTATAGATTATAGGGACTTGAACCGTGATACAGTGAAAAATAGGTACCCAATGCCGCGAATAGATGACCTCTTCGATCAGATGAAAGGAGCAACAATATTCTCAAAGATTGATTTGCGATCAGGGTATGACCAGTTAAGGATTAAGGAAGGCGATGTTCCTAAAACTGCCTTTCGAACCCGGTTTGGACATTACGAGTTCGTCGTAGTACCTTTCGGATTGACCAATGCGCCAACAGTATTCATGAGCCTCATGAACGGTGTATTCCAAAAGTACTTAGACCGTTTTGTACAAGTATTTGTAGATGACATCCTCATCTATTCCAAAAACGAAAGAGAACATGAGGAACACTTACGAGTGGTGTTGTCATGCCTTAGAGAGAACAAATTGTTTGGGAAGTTGTCAAAGTGTTCCTTCTTCTAGAAAGAGATCCACTATTTAGGTCATATCATTTCTGGTGAAGGAATCTCTATGGACCCAGAAAAGGTAAAGGCCATTATGGAGTGGCCAGTGCCAAAAAATGCCCATGAGGTGAGAAGCTTCATGGGGCTAGCAGTTTATTATCGGAGATTTGTGGAAGGATTCTCAAAAATAGCGAAACCCATCACCACTTTGCAGTGCAAGGGGGTCAGGTATGAATGGACGGAAGAATGTGATAGTGCATTCATCGAGCTTAAGAGGTTACTAACTAGTGCACCAATTATACAAGTGTCGGATATGGAAAAGGACTTCACAGTCTGCACGGATGCCTCGAAGCAAGGATTGGTGGCCGTGCTAATGTAGAATGGAGGAGTGATAGCTTATGCATCAAGGAAGTTGAAAAAACACGAAGAGATTTACGCTATTCATGATTTAGAGTTGGCAGCTGTAATGCTAGCTCTGAAACTTTGGAGGCACTATCTAGTGGGGCGAAACTTTGAGCTCGAAACAAACCATCAAAGTTTAAAACATCTCTTCACTCAAAGGGATCTGAATGCCAGGAAAAGGCGATGGAGTGAGTTTATGAGTGAGTATGATTTTGGTATTTCATACATCAAGGGAAAGGAAAATGTGGTTGCATATGCCTTGAGTAGGAGGCCATGTGTCTTCTCCTTGGTACCCTTAAAGGTCGATCTGAGGGAACGTGTGTTTATGCAACTCCAAGGAGACAATTGGTATTTAAAGGTTATTTAAAACCTCCAGAGTGGGAGGCAATTAGATACAATATATGAAGGATATAGTCTGGAAGCATACAGACTGTTAAGATATCAGGGAAGGATGTACATCCCTAAAGATGGGGATATTCGAAGCATCATACTGAAGGAAGCCCATAGAGAACTTTATTGTGTGCATCTGGGTGTGAAGAAGATGTACGCAGACATGAGGAAGCTTTTCTTCTAGGTAGGCATGAAGTGCGATGTAGTCCATTTCGTCGCCACATGCCTAGAGTGTCAACAAGTGAAAGCCGACCACCACCACCCGAAAGGCCTCCTATAACCACATGATGTTCCTATGTCCAAGTGGGAAGTCATGTCTATGGATTTTGTTGTGGGGTTGCCGCTCACATCTCATAGACATAATGCCATTCTTGTGATAGTGGCTAAGTTAACCAAGAGTGCTCATTTTATTCCGGTTAGAGACACTTACGATGTCACTGATGTGGCACGTTTGTTTGTAAGTGAGTTTATCTGTTTGCACGGGATACCTAAGAAGATCATTTCAGATAGGGACTCCAGATTCACTTCTAGGTTTTGGACAAGTTTGTAGTCAACATTGGGGACTCAGTTGAACTTAAGCACAACTTATCATCCTGAAATTGATGGGAAAACTGAGAGAGTAAATCAAGTCATGGAATACATGCTTAGGATGTATGTTATGGATAATCAAACCTAGTGAGAGAAGTACCTACCTTTGGTAGAGTTTGCCTACAATAACAATTTTCATAGCTCCATCGGAATTCCACCCTACGAAGCTCTGTATGGAAGGCCATGTAGAACACCATTGAGTTGGGAAATATTAGAAGACCAAGTAACAATTGGGCCATAATTGATTCAAGAGATGGAGGAACATGTGATACAAATTAGGCAAAGACTAAAGGAAGCACACGATAAGCAGAAAATTTATGCGGATGCACACATGACCAACCGAAGTTATGAAGTGGGAGACCAGGTTTTCATTCGTATCAGGCCTAATAAGAGTACCATATGGTTCAGGAAGGGGACAAAGTTGTCACCTCGATTTATAGGACCGTTCAAAATCCAAGAGAAAATTGGACCCATTGCTTATCGTCTCGTACTGCCACCCCACCTGCATAAAACTCATAATGTTTTTCATGTATCTGTTTTACGTCATTATGTTGCTGATGAATCACATAAACTAAATTGGAAGGAACTGCAGGTATTAGACACGGGAACCCTCACGGTAGAACTGTTACACATATTGGATCGTAGAGACCGAAAGCTCAGGAACCGTCTGGTATACCAAGTTAAGTTCCAGTGGGACAAGTATAGTCCAGGATCTGCTACTTGGGAGGATGCCGAGACACTACGATGAGATTATCCCTCACTTTTTTGACCACCTCGAGAATGTGTTTCTAGAAGGTTGGGTGTATGTAACACCACCTTTTGACTTAGACAACCAGGATTACCTGAGGCCTACACTTTTATTTTCTATTCACAATGAAACTATTAAATGATACACTTAAACTTTTAAGACATATGAACCTTTTTTAATGTTTAAATATTATTGATGATGATGGATATGATGCAATCTACTATGTGAATGTAAATTTTATGAATGTTTAAATGTTATTGATGATAATGGATATGATGCGATATATTGTGAGAATGTAAATTTTATGAATGTTTAAATGTTATTGATGATAATGGATATGATGCGATATACTGTGTGAATGAGAATCCTATGAAGGTTTAAATGCTATTAGAATGATGTTAGATATGATGCAATATATTTGGTAAATGATAGTTTTAGGAATAGGTTTCATTAATTGAATTATGGGATATTATGAGATCTATTTCTAACTTGAAAACTTTGATGTTAAGTTGATGGTACACGGATACCGAATTGAAATGATGGTTGTATGCAATTACATGATGATAATGCATAGAAATGTATGAGTTGTGTTACAGGCTAATCTGTAGGTTATGGGATATGAAATAGCCAAGGGATAATGATAATGAAAGTGGATGTCATGACCACTGGCCGAGAAACAATATGGTATGAATCTTTGTATGTGAAATTATATTGGTTTGGATGCATTGCTATGATAAGTGGACCAGTGCAGGATTTCAGGTGATGAGACTGCCCCAAACCGAATAAACGATGACAAAACTCCCAACAACATGGTGCCACTGTATATTCCATTGTAGGGTGTGGACCCTAGTTATGATTAGGAGGGGTGGAGGCATTTCCCACCGTGTATCCTCTGAAATCTGAAGTCATGGGAGGACGGTGTTAGCTCACGCTCCCCTAGACGTGCGATGATGACTGTCAGTTGCCTGCTAGGGAAGCTTGGTCAATGATCCAGGTGGATATCAGTGGCCACCCACCTTCTCAAACTAGCCCAAAACATGTTTCTGGCAATTTTGGTAATTTACTATTTTTAGCAGTTTTTAACTTCTAGGGCCATTTTGAGGCCCTAAACGATGTTTTTTTGAGAAAACGGGAAGAAACATGGATCATATATCAATGTTTCTCACCCAAAAGTTGTATTTCTCATATAGATATTTCCAACGAGCTATTGAGCGCCCTAAACAAAGATCGTATGCAAAAGTTATGCCCTTGGGAAGTTGACGTATCAACTACTCCCATCGGGGCCCACAAACCTTTTGGATTTTCATCTTCCGGGGTTAGGGTTTTGGATTTTA
This sequence comes from Picea engelmannii, assembly GCA_009831015.1. Lineage (NCBI taxonomy): Eukaryota > Viridiplantae > Streptophyta > Pinopsida > Pinales > Pinaceae > Picea > Picea engelmannii. The sequence continues at coordinate 84,244 of ML801893.1, read as the reverse complement.
CTTATGTTAAAAAGGCCCTTAGAGCCTTATTATAAGGATCATATTCTCATGGATGCGAGTATCCATCACATCTCTTCTTAGAGATAAGCTACCACCATTCTAGCGAGTCTTTCACTCTGTATTTTACAGTCTATGTACATTTATTTCATTAATAGAAATCGTGTATTACTGTATATTTGCGACTCTTGTTATTTCCGCTATATCTCTGTTATATTGTTGCCTCTATTTAAATATCTATAAATATTTTTGTGTTATATCTCCGCTCTCATTTCGTGCCGAAAATAATTTGGATCAGTGGTATCAGAGCAAGCTGCTCTTGATCGTTTTTCAGTGCATGTCCCCAACGAGGTCCGAGTATAGCAATTTGGGTCTCGAGCTTGTCTCTCTTGAGGAAAATCACTCTCGCACACCCAAGAAACCCTCAATGGCAAAAGAAAGTAAAAACGACGTAGCAGACGATCCTATTAGTCTGTTGCTTGAGCAAGCTCTCACGCGACAAAGGGATGAAATGATGGAGAATTTTTCCCACATCCTTCAACGCTTGCCGATAGCATCAGACACATCTTCATCAAGTGACCACTTTGGAGGCACCTTGCCTTTTAAGGTACAGGTTAATTTTGATATTCCTGTATTTGAAGGTCAAATAGATGCAGATGCCCTAGATAAATGGTTAAATTTGCTAGAAGGTTATTTCTCTGTTCATAATTTTTCCGACAAGGAAAAGATCACCTTTGCACTCCTTAAGGCTCCCCCCCATGTAAAACATTGGTGGGAAACTTATTGGGATCAGAGTTCCACAGGGGAGTCTGGAATATATGGGGCCGAGCCCACTTGGGATTTTTTTGTGGATGCGGCAAAGGAACAGTATTACCCTGTTGGAAACTATGAGGACTAGTACATTGAGATGGACCACACTGCGGCAAGAGAGGGGCCAATCAGTTTCGGAGTTCACCAATAGCTTCCATACCTTGCGCACCAAGCTGGGTATCAAAGACTCTGAACAACATTTGGTTCTGAAATACCGTGGGGCTCTACACAAATACATCCAAACTGAAATGGATTTTCTGGACATCTCATCACTTAGTGCTGCCTATCGATATGCTATTAAAATCGAACAGAAATTTAAGCACCAGAACAAACGGGAGTTCAGGTCTGCAAATCCACAACAACCAAAGTATGACAAAGACAACCCTAACAAACAGTCTCCCGAAAACCAGTCCAAGCCACAGGAAAAGAAGGGTCATGGGAAGACAAAGAAGGACACTAGAAAATGGTGCAATTTCCACAAAAGCCCCTGGCACAACACCAATGAATGTCGCTCAAAACAGTCATTGGTGGCTGAGGTCAAAGACAAGGAGCTGAACCCTGATTCAAAATCTGATTATGAAAATACTGGTAAAAGACAGATCATCGATGTAGACCCCACTGCTATTGTCGCGACCACAACAATTCAACCAGAAGAACCAACATATCCTAAAGAGGGGGAGCGCCTTTTTCATTCACAGATGTGGGTGAAGGGGACCCCGCTGCATTTTATTGTTGATAGTGGAAGCCAAAAGAACCTCATCTCAGCAGAGGTCGTCAAACAATTGGTATTGTCGACAACACCACACCTGCAACCATACAACATCGGGTGGCTTCACCAAGGACAAGATCTTCGTGTCAGCCAGCAGTGTCGATTGTCATATGACATCCAACCCTTCAAGGATGAGGTATTATGTGATGTTTCCCCACTGGATGTCTGTGATGTTCTCTTGGGCCAGTCATATATGTGGAAATGCCATGCTATCTATGAGTCTCGACCCCGTAGTGTCATTATTACTCCGAGGGGTCATCTCTACAGGATACCAGAGGTAGTTCCAACTATTGCCCCACCTAAACAGTGTCGCAAGGTAGTATCTCATACTACAAAATTCATCTTCTCCACAATCTATTCAAAAGGGGAACAAAAGGATACTACAATCACTACAGCCTCGGCCCAAGCACCTTCTATCCACCAGAAGTAGGTCGACAAGGTTGCAACGAAGCAAAAAGATTCCTTCTGCACACAGTCATATCATGTAGCCAGACTGGTTAAAAAGGTCCAACACTTCCAGCCACAGTTTCGTGACGACCTTCAACAAACCAAGCAGTGCGACGGTTCCAACAAGGCAAGCAACTCACCAAGATTCAGATTCAGTAATCGCTTTCCCCTCTTCCACGGGAACTCAATGCAATGGATACCATTGCTTCCTAAGGAGGGAGGATTGATCCAGGTGGATATCAGTGGCCACCCACCTTCTCCAACTGGCCCAAAACATGTTTTTGGCAATTTTGGTAATTTACTATTTTTAGCAGTTTTTAACTTCTGGGGCCATTTTGAGGCCCTAAACGATGTTTTTTTGAGAAAACGGGGAGCAACATGGATCATAGATCAATGTTTCTCACCCAAAAGTTGTAGTCCTCGAAGAGATATTTTCAACGAGCTATTGAGCGCCCCAAATAGAGATCGTATGCAAAAGTTACGCCCCTGGGAAGTTGACGTATCAACTACCCCCATCGGGGCCCACAAACCTTTTGGCTTTTCATCTTCTGGGGTTAGGGTTTTGGATTTTACTTATGTTAAAAAGGCCCGTAGAGCCTCATTGTAAGGATCATATTCTCACAGATGCGAGTAGCCGTCACATCTCTTCTCAGAGATAAGCTACCACCATTCTAGCGAGTCTTTCACTCTGTATTTTACAGTCTCTGTACATTTATTTCATTAATAGAAATCGTGTATTACTGTATATCTGTGACTCTTGTTATTTCTGATATATCTCTGTTATATTGTTGCCTCTCTTGCAATATCTCTAAATATTTTTGTGTTATATCTCTGCTCTCATTTCGTGCCGAAAATAATCCGGATCAGTCGAGATAGTGACACTTCTGCTTACAGGTTCTATTTGGAGTTAGGTCAATATAGTTGACGCTCCAAGATAGTCCAACAGAGGAAGGATAGGAATGGAAGATGGAAGTAAGTTAGGGAGGAAGGATGAGTAGAAATAGTTGAGAGTGTATGGAGATTTGTCTTATGGTGGAATTTATTGTCTTTCCTTCTGAAAAGAAAATGCATATATATATATGAATATTCATAAATATGTAATTAAATTACAATTGTCTAAATAACATTGTTGAGCTAGATAATTGAAATAAAAGGATTTCACAAACATTAGATTGGTTTATTTTCTTATATAAAATGAATAGTCTTGTTGAAGGGATTGGATGCATATGGAAATTACTATAGAGATGATAGTTATTGATATTAGTACATGAACGAGACTTGTATGTACTAGCTACACATGCATTTCTTGCATATGTACACTAGTATGTATGCGTTTTCTTGGCTTACTTACTAATAATGTTGGTTATTAGATATGAATGTGTGAACCCCGTGTCTTTTCCCTTGTATCATAAAATACTTTAAACTTCGGGACGAAGTTTCCTGAAGGGTGGGTGTTTGTAACAACCCTAGTTAAATAATTAAGTGTCATAGTTAAATATTTGTTTAAAGAATATTAGTTAATTAATTGTCCTGATTTAATAATTGTTTAATGTATATTAGTTAATTAAATATTTGGTTAATGAAATTGAGTTTAATAAATTTTAATTTATTAAATGAAAACTTAATGTATCGAATGAGGGAACCATTTAAGAGAAAGGGGATAAGGTGGTTGGCAATGAATGGAGGGATAAGGTGGGTGAGTCTTAATGAAAAGGAGAAGGCGATGAATGAGGGAGGGGGAAAGGAGGATAAGAGGAAGAAAAAACATTCGAAAGAGGACTTTTGGATTTTGGCGGGGAAGAGAGCATTATTTTTCATATTGGAGATTGTATTGGGCATTTTTATTTTTGGAAAGATTGGAAGATTGGATTACTGGTTTTTGGTTGGAGAAGCTTGTTGTAGGACGGAGACAGGGGGCACCAGGTTGCTGGGAGTTTTGGGTTCGGGGGCCAGGAATCCTCACGGAATCTTGGAGCTAGGGAGCCGGATAGGCTGCTCCTAGCTGGCTGGGTGGTTAGTCGGTTTTGGGCAGGGATTGGTTAGAGCTGTTTGGGCAGAGTCTGGGCAGAGCAACAGAGAGGACAACTAGAGGTCGGGAATTTAGCATCAGACATAGGTATTTTTATTTATGCATTCTCATGAAAATGTGATGGTAATTTAAATTTATTAGCATGTTGTTCATAAATTTAAATTTCTGCTGCTTATAGGCTGAATAATGAAATTGCTTATTGCTTATACATCGAAATAATCTTAACTGTTTAAATTTACAAATTTTTTTTAGGCTTTGATAAATTAGGGCCTTACAACAACTCTAAAATTTAACAATGTTGCCCAAAAATACTTGTGTCCTATTTTCATGCATTCTTAGAGTGTAGATCAACTTATCAGTGTTGTAAAGATCTAGATGAGTGTTACTTGTTTTGAGTTATATTGCATATGCTAACCACTGATTCAAAAACACTTGCAAGAGCACCTCAAAGAACACTTAACCAATAAAAATTATGAGCAGAAAAGTACATTACTGTTTGTTGTTACGCCGAAAGGCGTACACCTATTGACGATGGGCACAATTAATGATCTTTTAACTTTATTTAACCTTAGACCCTAATCTGATGGCTATGCATTGAAGATGCTGGCATATTCTTAGTCATCCTCCAAAATCAATGGATCAGATTTATTGTTCATAACTTTCTTGCATTTATCAAGGCATCCGTTAACATATTTACTTTTTAACATTTACCTAATCACATTAAAAAATTACTGTAAGGATGTGTAATTGCCACATTCCATTTATCAACCTAATGCAGTCAAATGTTTCATATTACCAGACGGATTACCACAAACGTTTTATATTAGGGGCACACATTCTCAGTATAATATTGGGGGAACGCGTTATCATCTGCTACGTTTCGACGTTCTCAGCCGCGAGTTAGCGGCTGTGCTAGTCCTAAAACAACAACAACAGATAGTTTGGAGATTGAACTTAGAGCTAAATTTCAGGTCAAAGATAGACCTATTTTGGCAGCCTCATAGTACCTCAATTTTCTTCATGGTATTAGAGCCTTGGTGGTGAACACTCACTGATTTCTAGAGAATTCAATGGGTAGTTTCTTGACAGTTTGTTGGAAGATTTTTGGGACAACTTATTGATAGTTTTGTTGGATATCTTGTTGGTTGATTTGTTGGACATTTTGTAGGAATATTTTGGACCTAATGGACAAAATCCTTTCACACCTGTGTTGACAGGAGTGAGGTTGATTTTGGACAACCTCTTTTCACACCTGTGTTGTCAGGAGTGGGGTTGTATTTGGAATGCCTCTTTTCACACCTGTGTTGACAGGAGTGAGGCAATACTCTTTCGCAGTTGTAGCATAAGTGCGAGTTCAATGGACAACTATGTTGGTGTCTCAGATGAGGGAAGGGGATAGGCTATCTAGAGCTAGCAACTGGTCCCCTTGGAAGACCGGGATTATATTCATCTTGGAGGATCTTGAACTATGGAATATAGTTCAAGCTCCTGTGGTGATTCCTCCTACACTTTCTCCATCACCATTGTTGGACGCAGATTTCAGGAAGAAGAACATGAAGGCGAAGAGGACTATTTGTGATGCAGTGAGGGACCACATCATACCCCACTTGACTGGGAAATACTATGCCTTTGAGATATAGGCCTCATTGTGCAAGATTTACTAGAGTCCCAATCAGAACCGAAAGATGGTTCTGTAGGACAAACTCAGGAGCATTTAGATGCTCAAGATAAATTAGATCACTTCATACCTTGGCAGATTCACTCAGATTCAAGATGAGTTAGTAGAAGTCATAGAGATTGTGGATCCAGAATTTATGGTGAGGACAAATTTAAACAACTTTTCCAAACCTTGGGGTTCATTTGTACGAGGCATTGTAGCTCAGGAGGTCATGCCTACTTGGGAGAGACTTTGGGACGACTTCGTATAGGAGGAGTTGAGATGTAGCTCTGGGTCTTTAGGACAATAGTAGATATCTGAGGGTGATGAGGATATTTCTCCTTGGAAAAAGGGAAAGAAGAAGGCTGGCAAGGGTGCTCAACAGGGTCCCAAGATGGGGGCCAAGCCATAGGGAGAGAGTGGCAGTGGGTAGAAGAGGGATATGAGAAAAGTGAAGTGATTTTATTGTAAGAGGATGGGGCACTATGATGGAAAATGTCCAAACAAGAAGAATAGGTCGGGTGGTACAACAACTACAACAAATGAGGCACAGTTTTAGTCACAGTTTGAGAGGGAGTGTTCCTTCCTTATTTGATGCACTTCAGTTGAGATGACACCTAGAATTTGGTACATAGACAACGGGGCTTTGAGCCACATGAATGGTGTTAGAGAGAACTTCACTAACCTCATAGATCCATAGGTCAATATGGAGATTTTTATTGGTGGTGACACCATCATTAGATATGTTGGGCATGGCACAATTACTTTTCAGAGGTAGAGTATGCCACCCATTTAGTTTAGGGATGTGTTGTATGCCCCTGGGTTGAAGAAGAATTTGATATTAGTTTCCACCCTCTAGGATAGGGGTATTGAGGTGTCCTTCAGAGGGACAAAGGTCCTCATACACCCTAAGGGGTATCGTCTCACCTCAGGGCAGGTGATTGGAGAGAGGTATTTTCATGCATGCTTAGAGTGTAGATCAACTTATCAATGTTGTAAATATATAGAGGAGTGTTACTTGTTTTGAGTTAGATTTCATGTGCTAACCACCGGTTCAAAAACACTTGCAAGGGCACCTAAAAGAACACTTAACCAATAAAATTTATGAGAAAACAAGTACATAATTGTTTTCTTTCCTAAAACAACAACAACAGATAGTTTGGAGATTGAACTTAGAGACAAATTTCAAGTCAAAGACAGACCTATTTTTGTAGCCTCATAGTATCTCTGTTTTCTTGAAGAAAGAATCCACAACATTATCCTTCCAAAAGAGTGCACACATAATCCATAGAAAAAAAAGAGAGAGAAGATGACAAGTATTGATGTTTTTCACAAGTGGTGAGTTATGTTTAAACAAATGAAGTGCTAGCCTCTTTATATGAGGCAAGCCTAGAGATTTGGTCCACAATTAGCCCTAAAATCATAATAAATCCATAATACAAGTGCGATAGGTCTAAGTCGTCCCCTCAAATAGAGTCAAACAATAAATAAACATTCTAATACACCAAAATATGTCCTCTAAGGTCACACATGTGGGTGATGTTATGCTCCAGGTGGGTGTAGGAGGTCTCCAAAGGCCGCATCTTATCATCCAATGGTGCAATCAAGGTGGAAGTCATGTCTCCTCATCAAAGGTCATGTCATATTGTCAAGGACTCAAATCATCATCAAATGGTGCCCCAGTGGCAAACTAACCCCATCAAATTCCTAGTGCATGATGTCATCATTACTATGCTCATTTTCCTAGGTGAAAAGGTCATCGTCCAAGGTGGAATGAAGTAGCATCTCCTCTCCGAATGTCGTCTAATCATGTCTAAGTGAAATGTCTCCCATCGAATGCATAAGAAGCTCCGGGGTGCACTATCCAAGAGGTGGGTTTCCTGCACGTCTATTAACCAATATGACCATATCTGCAAAATGAGAGCTCATATGTCTATCGTCTAGGGTCCAAAAGGTGTGAGAGGATGTGTCTCAATGTGTCAAGTCATCAAATGCCCCAAAGCTTTGCATCACACATTCTATGTCCTGTATAAAATGCACGACGTCCTGGGTGAAATCATAGGGATGCCCTCAAAAAGACCATGTTAAGTGCACTCAAGTCAGTCATAGCCATAGAATCAAGTAAGACCAATATTCACAAGGTTCAAGAGTCCTTAGAATTTTATAAAGTAAGTCATTACTTAATACATAAACCATATGATCAATTCACATTAGATATCCCATTCAAACTTCACATTAATTCAAGACTTTACACAATTTGACAAGTTTATGTATGGGAGGACCATCACAAGACCATATTAGGTGTGTCAGTACCCATGTAGAGGGATATTTCCCAAGAAACCTATCGAAGTATAAGTATGGTGAATGAAAACATGTTGGGGCTACTTCATGGTGATGGAGTCATTAACATAAAAGGTACCATGCTTGGTCCATTTCCATGAGTGCCTTTGTAGAGAGAGTGCTTGCTACTTGAGATACTCTTTCCTCGGTTGCGTGTGTATTCCAAACCCCTTTCTTTCCTTTTGATATTTATTTTATGTATTGCAAGTCCCCTTTTTAGGTTCCAAGCACTTTATTCTTTCTTTTCTTTCTTGCTGGGATTAAGTCCTTTCATTTTGATATGCATTTAGTGCATAAGGATTAGGAGTGATCGCCTTATAGTGAGGGGGAAGAGCTCAAGCTGGCCTTTGGCTTTTAAAGTTGGCCATTCATTATCCCACGTCTCTTTTTTTCCTTTATAACTTTCTTTCTTTACTTATTTTTTTTATAGCAATTGTATCAACCTTGACATTCTATCTCTTCTTCTCATAGGAGGATGAACCACAATCCTTTTTGGTGTACATGTAATAGCCATACCAAAATTTATTACACTGCAGAAGGCCCCAAGATGGAAAGTGTTAAGTATGGGGGAATGATATGTTACCCTTATTAAATTCTCCCAATATTATTACCCGTGTTCCCTATTATAACCCAAAATATCCCTCTAAATTTTTTTCTGACATTTCACAAATTCTTGCAGTTTGACATTTATTCTGATTGCCTCAAACAATCATCACTCCAAATAAGCCTTCGCTATTATTCGTCAATCCCATCAATCAATCATTTGGTTTAACTTTACTCACAATTATAATGCCAAAGTCAGTTTTAGTCCTGCCATATTTTGCATAATATATTGTGTTTTGTTCGTGAGCGTAATCTCTTTTATTTCATATAGTTAACACCTACCAAGCACTTTCTTATTCATCAACTTTGGCTTGAGCTTATCCTAAACAATAATGCAACTTACCATTTGTGAAACTTTCCATTTGGAGCAACTCGTTTTATACCTATATCCGGTGTGTTACACAATTGAAAATAATACACCACAATGTGTATTGGTATTTATATGATAATCACAAGGCAAATAAAATACATGACGCAAATAAATTTAAAAGCTCATGAGGATTAAAGCTTTGATTTTTAGTGTAGTTCAAAGACTAATTAATTTTATTTGTTATCCTCGAGCGCCAGCTGATCAATGCCACACGTCCGTCATAGATACTATTGGAGTTAAGATAATGTTTAAACGTGTGCAAGTTTAAGCTCAAAAGTGTCTTGAACCGTTGATCAAGAGATTTCCCGACCCTTGGATCTTTCGGATGCAAGGAAGAGGATTATAGCTCGAGCATTTTTAAGGCGGAAATGCATAATGCTACGTTTCGGCTCAAGGATAGCAAAAGGCTTTTGAAGAATACCTATAATGGGAACGTTGAAGAATCCTTTGGAGTTCATGAGAAGGATGAAGGGTAACATGGATAAGCTTAAAATTTCTTTGGGAATGTTCATCACTGCCAGACGCTTGAGATATCTGGAAAGTTTGAAAGTACCACGGGTAGTTTCAAGACTTTCATACAATGTTATCACCAATACAACGATGATGATATAAAATATGATTGGTCCAATGGAAAAGATAGTGCGAGGAGCCAAACAATAAAAATATTTTCCTTCTTTGTATTTGGTGTAACTCAAGTTGT
>ML801893.1:55448-69862 GCA_009831015.1 Picea engelmannii | reverse complement strand
ATGTTACATTGGTTTTGTCACCATGCAACATTGGTATCATCACTATATAATGTCCATTGTTGTTGGGATCATCACCAACTAATGTGAATTTTCCTTGGGATTATCACTAGACTAGTGCATTACTCATGATTCCCTAATCTCCTCCTCACTTTACTATGTTTTAGTCAGTTAACTGAAGACTGATAGACTAGTTAACTCAAATTAGGTGGCAGTTCACTATGTAACTGCCCGATAGAATATACTAGGTGGCAGTTTACTCCCATAACTGCTTGTGTGTGTCCAGATCACTCTATACCACCACTATAGTGCATTATTTACTCATGTATCCTATATCTATTGTAAATTATTCACTCTTTAAGTGTGGAATATGGTTAATGGGATTTTTTTTATTCTTTCTCTCTTGCTTCTTCTTTCTCAATTTCTCTCTGCAAATCTGTGTGGTATTTTATAGCTAGATCTATTCTGTGTAGGTTCAACACATTTATAGAATGTGCCTTCACACCTAATATAAAATCCTTCACCATGGAAAGATCATACTTCTTAAAAACCCATGGAACATAACCTTCTTTAAAATACCAAGAGGGACTAGCCTCTCCTCTAGTTTCATTTATTGGCCAATGTCTCTTTTTAGTATTCAAAGAAATAAGATCTCTCTTGACAACCATTGTGTCACTTTTATTCCATGACATGTGCCTCCATAAATAAGATGCAACATTTTTTAATATATGCATGGGATCTAGTAAGTGGTCAATCTTAAGATGATCATTTTTACCCCCTCCCCCCAACTTGTGGGTAACTAAGGAAATAATGTCTCGAGGCCCACATGTAGCAGACATGGAGTGTCAAGATCCAGATTGACTAGTAGAGCCCATCATATATTGACTTACACCATTGGTCATCACCAACAATAGATCAACATCCATCACATTGACCTGGCCCCAAAGTAAAATAGGTCTTGCTTCATGAGGTAATAAGTCTGGTTTCATTGTAAGTGTCGCTTTAATAATTGAATCATTTGAATATGTTGCAAATAATCTATTCTTGAATATAGAACGTTTGCTTGGAAATTATACCCTTTGCCTTATTTAACCTTGGTGGGTGTCATCACGTCCAACTAAGTTGGCCACCCTCAGGAATGGGGTGCTACTAGGGGGTTCATTGAAGAGTAATCCTACTATTCTCGATCATACTTATCACTTTCCATACTTATTCTATTTCGTCTCCCCATCTTTTGGTTTTTCGGGCTTATTGACCCAAGAAGGCATGTACCTCATTTCATGGGAAGAAGGGGCTATTAGGCTCAGAGGTGCCCTAGCAAAAACATCATGAATTAAAATATCACCCTGGGATCCCGAAAACAATGAAACAATTCTGAAAAAATGAGGGACCCATAAAATAAATAACTAACTAATAAATTATGCAAGCCAAGGTAGAATGTATGTTGGCTATGCATTTCCTTTCAGTGCCCCTTATTGTCTTCAACTTGGAAAAGAATGCAAACCAAGGTAGAGCATATGTTGGCTATGCATTTCCTTTTAGTGTCGCTTATTGTCTTCAACTTGGAAACATATGTAAAATAAATGGCTAATAAAGGGCTTGAAAAATATGCTTTAAAACAAAAGAGGAAAAGGATGTGGCTACCTCTCAACAAAGGCACCCATAAATGAAACAATATGAGCCCTTGTATGCCATGAAACCCAATACCCAAAAGTCTTACCCCACTCCACCTCATACTCACACATGACTTAGATAGGTTTCCCTTGGGAAACAACTTTGACTTGGGGATTGACTAACCCAATAGGATGGCTTGACACCCCTCCCACACCTAAATTTGAAAAATTGTATAAGGTCTTTGAGCATTTGTTTACTTTGAAAAGGGGGGTTTGATGCACATGTTTGGATGGTTCCATTGTTAGATGTGTATTACTTAGCATGATTCTTGTGACTTATGGACCCTTGGAGGGAACACATGTTTGTCTCTATAGGACCTTTCCTAGTGGACATGTATTCATGAGGAGATGAATTTGTTCAAAACTTCATGAGGGATTTGGAGCCCAAGGTTGGATGTAGAAACCCCACATTTGGGGCACGCTTGTGATCCCCATTTTCACATTGAAGGAGGAGGTAATTTCCTTTGGAGGCACTTTGGAAGATATAGGAGACAAGATCCCACCTCTTTCCACCTAGATGTTATCCTTTGGAGGCTTGGACATCAACCATCTAGCTCATGAAGTCATGGAGGAGACTAGGGTTTGATGGAGGAGGGTTAGGAGGTCATGTTTTGGCACATGTGGCATGCTGGATGACCTTTGGAGGCCTAGCATTGCACACTTCTACCTCAACGTCATCTTTATAGAGCATAACACCACCTTTATAGAGCATAACGTCACCTTAGAAGGGATGATGTCACCCTTTTTTTTGGGTTGTTTTATGTAAAATTGATTTTATGTAATTGAAAGGGAAAATTTTATGAGGTTGACCCTCTTGTTGTTTTAAAGTTGACTTTTAAAGTGGAAAAATATGGTTGCAATGCCTCATATAAATAGAGGCTATGCCATTTTCATTTTTCATCACAACTCTTCCTCACACAAGAGGATTGGATCTGAAATTTTCGCTATCTTTGGGCATATTAGTCTCTTTCACTAGTGCACACCTCTTGGAAGACATTTTGTGGATGCTTCTTGGCTCATGTAACACACCAACTACGACATAATAGATTTTTCCCCTTTTTCTCTCTGCTTTTTCTCGAGGGACAAAATCCCTGAATTCCTATGAGGTCCTAGCGCAGGCTAGCCCTTCCTGTTAGAACCTTCCCTAAGCCAATCCATCGGTTCTTTCATTGAAAACCCGTCTTGTACAACTCAAGTACCAAGTGCGGGTTCCATGTGATCATCGGTTATGACCCCGACCAAGCCAAGAGACACATTTCATGCTTCACGACTCAACGATGCCTGAGAATCAAGTATTTTGAATCTTCGATCCCCGAAACCCAAAATATTACTTTTGGTGAGATCGAAGGCTAGGAGTCCCTCCCTTGATCTGATGGTCCTAGCCATATCGGGAATTCGGTAACCGAGAGTTCGAAATGCAAGAGGGTCGAGTCTTTCGATTCTTCAAACCTCGAAACCCAAAATCCTACCTTTGGTGAGATCGATGACTGTGAGTCTTTTCCCTGATCCGACGGTCCTAGTCGTATCGAGACTTTGGTAACCAGGAGTTCGAAATGCAAGAGGGTCGAGTCTTTCATCTCTTCAAACCCCGAAACCCGAAATCCTACCTTTGGTGAGATCGATGGCTGTGAGTCTCTCCCCTGATCCGATTGTCTTGGCCATATCGGAACTTCGGTAACCAGGAGTTAGAAAAGTAGGAGAGTCGAGTTTTTTGACTCTTCAAACCCTGAAACCTGAAATCCTACCTTTGGTGAGATCGATGGCTGCGAGTCTCTCCCCTGATCCAAAGATCCTAGTCATATCGAGACTTTGGTAACCAGGAGTTTGAAATGCAAGAGGGTCGAGTCTTTCGAATCGTCAAACCCCGAAACCCAAAATCCTACCTTTGGTGAGATCGACGGCTGCGAGTCTCTCCCATGATCTGACGGTCTTGGTCGTATCGTAACTTCGGTAATCGGGAGTTTGAAAAGAAGGAGAGTCGAGTATTTTGACTCTTCAAACCCCGAAACCCAAAAATCCTATTCACAATAAGCTGACTTAGAGTTTTGCATTCTGGGACTTCACGACTTGTGAAGAAGAGGGTTATCACCCTATGGTTTCCCAGGTGCCGAAACACCGAAATGWCGAAATCTATTCATACTAAGCCGATTCAGAGTTTCRCACTCTGGGAATTCATGACTTGCAAAGACGAGGGTTATCGCCCTATGGTCTCCCAGGTGCCRAAATGATGAAATGTGGAAATTTCTTCCTGCTAAATCGATGGTCCAGATCACTCCTGGATCAACAACCACGACCACGTCCYRATTTCGTGAATCATGAGTTCRTGCAATCCTACCATTTGACCACCCCAAGTTGCGRGTCAGTAAAATGCTACCCTACTGCCACGTGTCCTGTGCCGATGGACGGTTCTGAATACTTCAGGACTCTCAGGACGTTTCCAGGTCCACTCTCCTGCCTATGCAAAGGTTAAGGTCGACGGGCAATAGAGCTCCAATAGATCCYTCAAAGGGTTCTTGGGTAAATTATCCCCAGGCTTCGTGACCTGACCAAATCCTTCCTAAATTACCGAACTATAAAGTCTATGGTAGGGGTAGAGTAAACTTGTGGGTTTACTATCATGGTAGCCCCTTCTAGGGACTCACTCCGACTCTGGAGTGCGAGGAAACTTCCTAGGAGACGTGCCTTTGGGTAATTAAGCCAGGGCATAGTGCGATCCAAGTAGATGGGGCAATTCTCCAGGGTATGGACTCATATATTGAACCTATTCATTCTATACCTAGACTGATTATGGTCATATAATCATAAGCATGCATCCATTGTTTCCAAATCAAAACACAGGCAAACAATTCCATACAGAAAACATTCATGAGCGTATAAAAATGAGCATGCATTTAGTTAAAAATACAAGACATAACACTTATCAGAAAACACCAGTCGTGTTGCGACTGCTGAGAGGGGTGCTCGTTTTCACCCAACCGTAGGCTCAGTGAATCCATACGGATTTACCACTAGCCACCCCCGAGCTAGACCACGATGCTTGGAGATTCAGTCTCCTATCTCCAACTCAACGGAATTCCAGAACGAAGGTTTTTCTCTCCTTTTCCACTGTTCGGGACTCTCTGTTAGACTGTCTCTCTAAAGTTCCTTCCGTCTTCTCTTCTGCGATCCCTGTCGCGTGTCCTCTCCCCCTTATCCCCCACGCTTCCTTTCTTTCCTTGTTTTGCAAGGTAGTGTGTGGTGCGAATTCCCCCATCTGCGGTCAGGTCTGGGAGCTTCTACGGATGGGTGGTTCACCCCCATCACCTCATTAATTCATGAGGAGCCTCCCCACCTACCATCCTGGTGAGTAATTCATTCCAGGGTCAGAGAGCCGCTTTGGTCTTTGAGCCAGTAAAGACCAATACAATATTGTTGTGGTGGAAGTTAACGCCACCATTCTCAGTTCCTTCCACCGCCTTTCATTAGCTATCGTGGTCTCTTTCATCACATCCCCCTCCCAAAAATCATGCAACACATATTCATAACATTATTTACATTCATCGACCTTTTCATACAAAGGTCCATCAAATCAAACATTCACATCTTTGAGTTTGCCATAGTTCTTGGCCAATATAGTTATTTTTACAGACTGGGGGAAATAGGGTGTTACAATTCCCTCCCCCTTAAAGGAACACCGTCCTCGATGTTCTATCTATCAATAGGACGTGTATGTATAGAAGCAAACAAAATCGGATATGCTTGTTTCATGACATCTTCCATTTCCCAAGTAGCCTCATTTGGGCCAAAATGTTTCCACTGCACCTTGACCTGTGTAATGGTTCAGTTTCTGAGTGGGTTTTCCTTTCTATCCAGTATGCATTGAGGTTTTGACAGGAATTCTCCCTCCAATTCCACCTGGATCATAGACCARTCAATTACATGATTAGAATCGTGTACATATTTCTTCAATAATGAAACATGGAAAACATTATGTGCTTTTACTGTGGGAGGAAGTGCTAGCCTATAGGCTACAGGTCCTACTCTATCTAGAACTTCAAAGGGTCCACAATACCGATGTGCCAACTTGGCACAAGCTCTCATCTTCAGGGAACTCTTCCCGGGCCTAACTTTGAGATATACGTGGTCTCCTGTCTTGAACTCTCTTGGATTTCTCTTTCAGTTAGTGTAACTTTTCTGTCGGTTCTTAGTGACCTTTAGATTTTGTTTTATCTGAATCACTTGTTGTTCCATTTCTTTCAACATGTCGGGTCCAATAGCAACTCTGTTTACAGGATTACTCCAAATGACTGGAGTGTTTCACGGCCTACCATAGAGGACTTTGAAAAGACTCGTCTTCAGGGATTCTTGGTAGCCGTTGTTGTAGGTGAATTCCACCAGCGGCAGGTAATCTTCCCACTTTTTGGGTTGATGCATTACATGCATCCTTAGTATTTCTTCTAATATTTGGTTCACTCTTTCCGTCTGTCAATCGGTTTGAGGATTATAGGATGTGCTAAACAGTAATTTGGTCTCCAAACCAACCATCAAGGATTTCCAAAAGTTGGAAGTAAATTTCGTGTCTTTGTCAGACACGATCTCTTTAGGCATACCATGCAGTCTGAATATCTCCTTCATGAATACATTGGCGATGTCTATTTCCTTGCAATTCGACTTGATGGGGATAAAATGAGTAGACTTGCTCAATTTATCCACCACTACCATGATGGCATCATTCTGTTTGGTTGAGGTTGGTAATCTGGTGATGAAATCCATGGAGATGGTTTCCCATTTCCATTCCGGGATTGGTAGAGGTTGTAATAATCCCACTGGGTGTCGGTGTTCTTCTTTAACCTGTTGGCACTCTATGCACTTGGCTAAGTACTCAACTATTTCTCTCTTCAATCTAGGCCAATAGAACTGTTTCCTGGTGTCCGTGATCATCTTTTGGTATCTTGGATGACCAGTATAGGGTATTTTATGTAGTTCATCCATTATGAACCTCTTCAAGTCATCACAATATGGAATATAAAATCTATTTATGTAAGTGAGCAGACCTCCTTCTATCATCTGGTATCCTTCATACTTTATCCCTGTGGGTTCTTGCTCCAGATATGAGGTCATGGTATGGAAGAATGTGTATGTTTCTTGTGCATTCCTGACTCTTTCCTTGACATCTGTCTCATAGGTGCTCACCGCTGCCAAGTGAATTGTTTTCATACTTTTGCTAAGGGAATCGACCACCTTATTTTCCTTTCCTTTAATATGTTTGATTTCAAAATCAAACTCGCTAAGGAGGGCCATCCACCTAGCTTGTCTGGCATTGAGATTTGGTTTGTCAAACAAATATCGAAATCCACAGTGGTCTGTCATAAGTACAGATTTTCTTCCCAGGAGGTAATGCCTCCACATTTTTAAGGCGTGTACTATGGCGGCCAACTCTAGATCATGGGTCACATAGTTGACTTCGTGCTCATTCAATTTTTGGGATTCATAGCATACCACACTTCTTCATTGCATAAGGACTCCTCTGAGCCCTTCCTTGCAGGCATCTGTGCACATGAGGAAGTCATATTCGGGATTGGCGATCTTCAACACGGGTGTGTGGGTCAGTAGATGTTTCGGGGTTTGAAATCTTTCTTCACATTTTGGTGTCCACGTGAATTTAACCCCCTTCTTCTGGATGGCAGTGATTGGACACCCAATCTTGGAGAATCCTTTTATAAATCTCCTATAGTATCCTGCTAAGCCCATAAATGATCTAATATCCAAAACGTCCTTTGGGCTATGCCATTCCATGACAGACTTGATCTTGTCAAGGTCTACTGCTAATCCTTCTTCATATAGGACATGGCCCAAGTAATATATTTGCTTATGGAAAAAGTCATAGTTGCTGAATTTGGCATAAAGCTGATGTTCTCTTAGCACTTGAAGTACAAGCCTAAGGTGTTCCTCATGTTCCTCTCTATTCTTGGAGTAAATTAATATATCGTCAATAAAAACTAGTACAAATTTGTCTAGGAATTTGCTGAGCACATTGTTCATTAAGCACATAAAAGTAGCAGGGGCATTGGTTAATCCAAATGGTACTACCACAAACTCATAGTGACCATATCTCGTCTGGAAGGCATTTTTGTGGATGTATTCACTCTTGATTTAGACTTGATGGTATCCTGATCTCAAGTCAATCTTTGAGAAGATAGAAGCACCTCCCAATTGATGGAACAAGTCATTGATCCTGGGTAAGGGGTACTTGTTTTTTATGGTTACCTTATTGAGTTGTCTATAATCTATGCACAGTCAAAGGGTACTGTATTTCTTTTTCACAAACAAGACTGGTGCTCCCCATGGAGACATGTTGGGCTAGATATAGCCTTTGTCCATCATTTCTCTTAATTGTAATTTAAGCTCAACTCACTCAGGTGTGCTCATCCTGTAGGGTGTACTAGACACTGGCACTGCTCCTGGTGCAAGTTCTATCAAGAAGTCAATGTCCCTTCTCGGAGGTAGACCCGATACCTCTTTCAGAAATACATCTCTATATTCTCTTAGTGTGGGGTGGTCTTCAAGGCTTGATTTGTCACCTTCAATTGATTTCAACACCTATATCGCATATAGTGGACATCCCTTTCTGCAATACTTTCTCATTTGAAGAGTTGATATTTGTCTCACTGAGACAGGTTTTTGGATCCCTTGAAGGGTTATCCTTCTTCCTTCTTCACTTACACATTCTAAGGTTTTATGGTAATAGTCTAGTTTGGCTTTATGTGTGGCTAGCCAGTCCATACCAATCAACAGGTCATACGATCCTAGGGGTAATATGTTAAGGGTTTATTGGGTGGGGAATTCACCCATAATAAATTGGCAAGCTGGTATGACCTCCGCCACCTTTCTTTTGGTTCTAGTGGCTAACTGTACCAACCATGGCTTGGTATGTTTATGTGGCTGTAGTTTACACTTATCAACATCCTTAGGGGCTATATAACTAAAATTTGAACCAGGGTCAATCAAAATAGACATTAGATGGTTGTTAATCATACCTTCTATTTCCACCATTGAAGCTTGGTGGTCAGCTTGGTTGTTATCCAAGGATGCATAAATTTGTGGCACACTCATGACCACGTCATTGATGGTGATATCTTCTTGAATGCTGTAAATTCTCTGGTTGTTTTGTTGTCATTGAGATTAGTCCCTCAGTAGATGTTCTTCTCCACAACCCCAACATTTCAAAGGTTCTCTCTTTGGGTTATCAGTCTTTCCCGGGGTAGATCCAGAAGGTTTATTTCTGCCCAAGGAGGGGAAGTTCTGCTGGTGTACACTTTGGGCTGGGAAGCTCATCCTTGAGTTCTTTTTATAGTTTTTAAATCTTGGGGATTTAAACCCATTTTTCTGGAATCCTGAACTATTCTTCTACTTCCATCTTTCGCGAGGTTCTGTTCGATGCCCAAGATGTTCAAGACAATATCTTTCCTTTCAGATAGTGTCTTCTAGGGTCTTTGGCCTATCAAACTCAATCCTGTTCTGATAGTCCTTAGGTAGTCCACTGATGAATCATTTCACCTTTGCCTTTTCTTCTTTTATATACGGTACGTACCTCAACAACTTGAGGAATCTGCTGACATATTCCTCTATGGTGAGTTGCCCCATCTTGAGTTCATAGAATTCTTTAGTCTTTTCGTCGAAATAATTTTCCGACAGATACTTCTTCCTGAAGTATTTCTCAAAATATTTCTCAAAATGTTCCCAAGACAAGCCCTCTTCGTGAATCCCTTTTACATTCTTAAGGTCTTCCCACCAAATGGAAGCCTTTCCATTCAAGTTGAAGGTGGCTACTCGGGCCTTCAAGTTCTCTGAGAAGTCATGGACTATGAAATACTTATTTAGTCCAAGCAACTAGGCCTCCACTCCCTCTCCCTTCTTTATTTCACCGTTGAAAGAGGGTGGTTTGGCCTTCTTTAATTATTTGAGATTATGACTCTTGGAATGCTTTCACTTCTTTTGTTTTCTTCGGGAATAAGAACTAGCTCTGCTGCTAGAAGATCCTTCCGAGTTGCCAACTTCCTTTCCATAGGAATCGTCTGACGCTTGTCCCTTATCTCTGGGGTGGACCTTTCTCAGGTTCTCTTCCCAGTGTGGCCACTTAAATGACCACGTTTCTATATCTCAGGTGGACTTCAACTTTTCTTTGTCTGTCGTTGGTCTGTGTGACTGGTGTCAGGTTCATGCTGTAATTGTCTTTGTATGTCAGATAAACTTTGCAGTAAGACTGCATTAATTTACATTTGCTTCTCTTGCTCTTTTATCATCCTCTCATTGTCGGCCTTGCAGCTCTGTAGTTCGACCATGAGGTTCCTCACAGTCTCAGCTAGATCTAGAGGGGTCCCTACCACCCTCCTTTTGTCAGACTCTTCATCTCTATTGTGGGAGCCTTCCCCCACCTCATGGTGAGTCACCATTCTATGCATCTGTAGTTTCCCGTGGTTGATCGTTCTCTTGTGTACAAAAGGAAAACTCTTGTTGTTAGTCAATATTTATATTCATTCATAACCAGCCCATAATTCATATTTTTCACATACATACACATAATTCTTAAATTCGACTTTTGATTAAGGGGGTTAAGATAGATGATTACTCCTTTTAAGAGTACTTCGAATGGAGTTTCTGTGCAACTCATACATGAGCCCAAGAAGGCCAAGTGTTGTAACCTTGCTCTGATACCAATTTGTAACACACCCACTATGGCATAATAGATTTTTCTCCTTCTTCTCTCTCCTTTTTCTCGAGGGACAGAATCCCTGAATTCCTATGAGGTCCCTCCTTAAGCCAATCTGCCGGTTCTTTCATTGAAAACCTATCTTGTACAACTCAATTACCAAGCGTGGGTTCCATGTGATCATTAGTTATGACCCCGGCCAAGCCAATAGGCGCCTTTCGCTCTTCATGTCTTAGCGATGTCCGAGAGTCAAGTCTTTCGACTCTTCGATCCCTGAAACCCAAAATCTTACTTTTGGTGAGATCGATGACTACGAGTCCCTCCCCTGATTCGACGGTCCTAGCCATATCGAGACTTCGGTAACTGGGAGTTCAAAATGCAAGAGGGTCAATTATTTCAACTCTTCAAATCCCAAAACCCGAAATCCTACCTTTGGTGAGATCGACGACTATGAGTCTCTCCCCTAATCCAACAGTGCTAGCCATATCAAGACTTCAGTAACCGGGAGTTCGAAATGAAAGAGGGTCAAGTCTTTCAAATCTTCAAACCCTGAAACCCAAAATCCTACCTTTGGTGAGATCAACGGCTGCGAGTCTCTCCCCTGATCTGATGGTCTTGGCCGTATCGAAACTTCAGTAACTGGGAGTTCGAAAAGTAGGAGAGTCGAGTCTTTCGACTCTTCAAACCTCGCAACTCAAAATCCTACCTTTGGTGAGATTGAAGGCTACGAGTCTCTCCCTTGATCTGACGGTCCTAGCTATATTAGGACTTCGATAATCGGGAGTTCAAAATGAAATAGGGTCGAGTCTTTTGACTCTTCAAACCCCAAAACCCAAAATCCTACCTTTGGTGAGATCGAGGCTACGAGTCTCTCCCCTGATCCAACGATCCTGGTCGTATTGAAACTTTGGTAACCGAGAGTTTGAAAAGTAGGAGAGTCGAGTCTTTCGACTCTTCAAACCCTGAAACCCAAAAATCCTAGTCACACTAAGCCGACTTGGAGTTTCGCACTCCGGGACTTCATGACTTGCAAAGACAAGGGTTATCGCCCTATGGTTTCCTAGGTGTCGAAACACCAAAATGTCGAAATTTATTCATACTAAGCCGATTTGGAGTTTCGCACTCCAGGACTTTGCGACTTATGAAGGCGAGGGTTATCACCTTATGGTCTCCTGGGTGCCGAAACGTCGAAATCTCTTCCTGCTAAACCGATGGTCCAGATCACTCCTGGATCAATGACCATGATCCCGTCGCGATTTCGTGAATCGCGAGTTTGTGCAATCCTACCCTTTGACCACCCCAAGTCATGGGTCAGCGAAATGCTACCCAACTACCACGTGTCCTTTGTCGATGGAAGATTCTGAATACTTCGGGACTCTCTGGACGTTTCCAGGTCCACTCTCCTGCCTATGCAAAGGTTAAGGTCGACGAGAAATAGATCTCCGATAGATCCTTCAGAGGGTTCTTGGTAAATTATCCCCAGGCTTGGTGACTTGACCAAAGCCTTCCTAAATCGCCAAACTATAAATTCTGCGGTAGGGGTAGAGTAAACTCATGGGTTTACTATCATGGTAGCCCTTTCTAGGGACTCACTCCAACTATGGAGTGCGATGAAACTTCCCGGGAGAAGTTCCTTCAGGTAATTAAGCCAGAGCATAGCGCGAGCCAAGTAGATGGAGCAATTCTCTAGGGTATGGACTCATATCCTGAACCTATTCATTCTATACCTAGACCGATTATGGTCATATAAGCATAAGCATGCATCCATTATTTCCAAATCAAAACATAGGCAAACACTTCCATACATAAAACATTCATGAGCATATAAACATGAGCATGCATTTAGTTAAAAATACAAGACATAACACTTATCCGAAAACACCAGTCATGTTGAGACTATTGAGAGGGGTGCTTGTTTCCACCCAACCATAGGCTCAGTGAATCCAGACGGATTTACCACTAGCCACCCCCGAGCTAGACCATGATGCTTGGAGATTTAGTCTCCTATTTCTAGCTCAACAGAAGTCCAAAACGAAGGTTTTTCTCTCCTTTTCCACTATTCGGGACTCTCTATCTCTCCATAGTTCCTTCCCTCTTCTCTTCTGTGATCCCTGTCGTGTGTCCTCTCCCCCTTATCCCCCATGATTCCTTTCTTGCCTTGTTCTGCAAGATAGTGTGTGGCGTGAATTCCCCCGTCCATGGTTAGGTCTGGGAGCTTCTACGGATGGGTGGTTCACCCCCATCCCCTCATTAACTCATGAGGAGCCTCCCCACCTACCATCCTAGAGATTAATTCATTCCAGGGTCAAAGAGTGGCTTTGTTCTTTGAGACAGTAAATACCAATACGGTATCGGTTCAGTGGAAGTTAACACCACCATTCCTGGTTCCTTCCACCACCTTTCATTAGCTATCGTGGTCTCTTTCAACACATCCCCCTCCAAACAATCATGCAACACATATTCATAACATTATTTACATTCATCGACCTTTTTATACAAAGGTCTATCAAATCAAACATTCACATCTTTGAGTTTGCCATAGTTCTTGGACAATATAGTTATTTTTACAGACTGGGGGAAACAGGGTGTTACAACTCATATCTTGGTGAAATTTATGCAACTAGGATTTGTTCTTGGTTCATGTTTGGTGAAGTAAGTAAAATATGCAATTTATTTCATGTGTTGAATTTTAATGATATATTTTAATTGTTCATATTGAAGCTATATTTCTTGTGTAAACCCTAGGAGAGGAACATAAGGTTTTTCTTCCTCTCTCTAGAATATTTCATCCATTGATTTGATAAGAAACCTCAGCTAGGGTAAAATCATAAATCCATAAAGTTATATCACTTTAAGAGTTTGTTTCTAAAATCTTATCATAATTGTTTTTGAAGAATCTAAGAAGGGAAGTAACAATTACTAGATCCCGAAGGTGTTTTCACTCTAGCAAATTCTTCTTGAAATCTAAGGCCCTAAGGTGCTAGCACCTTAGATTTCAGGCCCTCATCCTTATACATTATTATCATTATTTCTCCAAGTTCTTATTGTTTTTGTGATTGACTACATATCCCAAAAGGCACTAGTATCATTGCTCTCTTGTGAAGGAATTGATCAAACAAACTCTCAAGCTCTATTCTCTAAATATTTTACTAACATTTTCTAACCCTGGCATAGCCTAATCTACTAAATTTATTGTTGTTGTTTCAAAACACTGCTATATCCATCTAATTTTCTTCCTTTTTCTACACAATTCACTCTAACTCATAACTAACATACTCATAAATTGCTTGGCATAAGTGCTAATTGATCTATTGGATAAATGCTGATTTTTCATTTTCTTTTTATGCAATTATGATCTACATTTCTTGTAGTTTCTACAAAATACTAACTGTTGTTATAAAACATCTTATAGTTGCAATTTTGCATCAACCACCATATATTTATGTTATCTACTATCTGTTGAGGTGATATTATCATATTGGTACTTGGAAATCACTAGATATATGTTGCAATTTTTCTTGTTCCAGGAAGGTACCCAAATTTCTTCCTTTGCCTCAATTTCATAGACATAGGCCTTTTGACATAGGTAACCGATGAGAGGGACCTCCGAATTTGGATAAATCCTTCCTATCTGATCCCTTGAGGTTATGAGGTATGCCTCCCCTAGGTTAGACCTCATCCATCCCTAAAACATGGGGATTTCTTACTAAGGTGAAAATGGTGGGTTATCTTGTAGTTACACATATTTGAGGACTTGCGTGGGGCTTTGGAACAAGCAAAAGTCCCACGATAACATTTTGGTGCCACTTATGGGGAGAATCGAGTCAATTTTCCTCAACAACACATATTTGGTGAGATTTTCCCAAATCCCTTATCTTACAAGCTTACCTGGCAACTCCACTGAGGGTGATTCCCTCACTTCCTTTAATGATCCTAGAAGGATTATCTAGTGACTCCACTGGGTGAAAACCCTATAACATACAACCATGGCTTCTCCATGGGACCCAAGTGATATTTTTAGACCCTTGGACATGAGTAAAATCATGGGTTACTGC
>ML801893.1:33250-46408 GCA_009831015.1 Picea engelmannii | reverse complement strand
TAGACATGTCCATTTGTTTAATTGAGTCTCCCTTGGGTATACTTGTTCTTTCCAACTGTTCTTCATACTCTAGACAAGTATGCAGAGTGGAACCAATATTGTCAATAGATTTTTCTTCAAGCCTATGACGATAGGGGGAATGTAGAGCATTATAGTAATGCATAAAATCTTCTTGGTTCTGGGGGCGAATAAGTTCGGGAATTTTATTATACAACTTGGTGAAACATAGATTGAAAGACTTGATAGTTTCACTGTCTTTGTATGTAATATTATTGTATTCCTGTAATTGTTCGGCTGGGCTCTTAGAATGCCCATAAGTAGATTTGAACACTCTTCCCAAGTGGAAATAATTTTGGGAGGGAGATCGAAGAAATATACTGTTTCTTTCCCTTTGAGAGAGTTGACAAACAAACGCATACAAGTATCGATGGATTAAAATACATACAAAATGATACTTTGTAATTTAACCTAAGACAACTCACCGCATATGATACTGTTAATCGTGAGGGTGTTACCCTCCTCTACAATCCCAATCTCTCTATGATGATACCCAATACCAATTACAAGGATCAAGTCAAGAAAATTAAACAAATATGCATAAAATCAAATTCATGATACATTAAAAATTATCATCAACACATTATCTCACCGTTGATGGAGATTCACTGGAAAATGGAGCACTAGGTTGTATTAAAATCAAGGTGATAGAAACACACTTTGTGCGTCTGTTAGACATTTCAAATTATTTTATCCTATCTACTTTTTACTTATTAAAATGGATGTTCCACCCTTAGTTGTTCAGTCACAGATGATACTAATTCCTATTATTACGACGAGACAACATGTCTTGCATGAGTCCTAAAATCATGTAATTCGAGTGAACGACTTGTCATTTCTAATAGGGTTTTGAGATGATATGTCATGTCAACCACAATAGAAAAAAGGTATGTGAAGCTTGTTTGAATATTCATGGGTAGTGTGGTTATAATATATCAAAACCTACAATGTCATCCAAACAAATTCCTAAACAATGGTACTCAAGATATAAGAGGTCGAGAATATGAATTACTTGTAGAATATGAAAACACCAATAGTGTGCTCATTTCTCCTGATCAACAACAATATGATGAGAAAAACATAGCGTTGAGGATATATGATGCATTAGATGTACTCATGGAAATGGAAACCATTTTTTCCCTTTTATTCCCCTTTATGGTTATATAGGGCATCCAATCAACTCAAAAGCATGGTATCCTCATGGTTTTGAGTCCAGAGAAAATACAGGAAGTGCCAGACTACATTTTCGTAGCTCATATTGTAGATGTGCTTTAGTCTCTTCATGCATGTTTTTGCTTCATGAATTCTGCTCAACACCTTTCACAACATGGTGATTTATCATCCCTCTATGGCCCATGGTCATACATGTTGATTTGGAAATGTGGGTATCGGATGAAACATTCATCAATGTAGGTCACATAATGAAAGGCCAACCCCATCAAATCAATTCAAATCGAAGCTCCTCTTGAGTTTCAAAAATTTCTTGTTCAAGTTATAAAGTAACAAGCAACTAAACATTGGAAGACATGGACTCAAAATTGGAAGACATGGAGCTCGACGGAGTTAAGTGACCTTTTTTATCAGAAAAGTGAAAAGTGGCATTAAATCTCAAAGTTTCTGGAAATACTATGTTAACAATAAATATTATAAGAGGTTCCATAGCATCAAATTCAAAAAATATTAAACACCAAGGGTTATGAAGTGTCCAAAGGTAGCGTTCAATATAGAAAAGGGGTTGGAAATTTTTGCATAGGAGGCCGAGGTGCTGAGTGTCCACAGGGCCATATTTTGATTCAGATCAGAAACCATTCAAAGGATTCATCACCGACATTACATATTTTGTGTTTTTCTCTTTGTCTATGTATTATTTCTTCAATTAATGAGAAAATTTTTATGTTCTCAGTGACTGTAATCCTTGTACGATTTTTCTTCAATAATAAAGATTTGCATTGGAGATTTGTTCTCAATACTTTCTTTACAAATTTCTTTGACATTTTTTCAATCTTTACGAGTGAATTACATGCTATTTCTTGTGTGCTAGATTAACTTATTTCAGGGTTATGAGTGAGAGTTTTTTCTTTTAAATATTTACAATGGATTCAATATACATGGCTACATGTTAGTTATAAATAATCATTTCATAAAAAATCAAGATTGTGCAAGGGTTTATGTTACTATTGAACTGTTGGTTTTAGGTGAATATGTCAATATGTCTTCATGCATGCTATTGACCTCATCTAAACACCTAATAGGTTTTATTTCTTATTTGAAATATTAAAGATCGTCATTCTCTTTATTATTACTGATAATATTTTATTCCTGGCTGTGAAATATTTCTATGTCGTTCTCATTGGCATTTGAAACTTTATTCTACAGCTTTAATTTAATCCATTTTATGTGTCTGCATGTTGTATAATGATTCCCATTGGAAAGACCCTAATCTGATGGTTTATTAGGACCTAGTTGTTGTCTTTCTATGCTATTAATTCTCCAACATTTTAATTTATTTACTAATCATTTAAATGTGGCATTGGAGTGTGTGTTAAATAAATTCCTTTGAAGTGACTGAAAGCAGTGATATTTGTGAAAGTTTGAGAGCTACCCCCTCTGTCCCAAGAGTTGGCTTGAGGGCTAAAGTAGGGAGGCCTTTCGTAAGCCTCCATAGGGTACTTTGGCATTTTTCCCTAGCCGGGAACAACTTGAGGAACAACAACACACACATACTGACATGTTTTGACTCTTATAATATTACCTTTATCCCATGGAATAATCCCATAGAGATGTTTTCTCACATGGGTAAAGGAATTTGTGTAAGTTTTATGACAATGGGGGCATATAAATTTTGTGGTTCCATCCCCATTCACTCCCCCAAACCTTGTCACATACTTCCACAAGAGTGTTGATATCTCTTTCGGATTTTGTCCATCATCATTGTCATTTTGATTATCATCATCCCTTTCCATTTCTTCCTCCTCTCCATCGTATGCGTTGTCTACTATTTCTTCCTCATTATCATTGCGACATCCTCCAAACATGACCATCATAATAAAAAAAATGGAACCAAAATGATATACCACATTGACATATCCATCATGCTTGTTAAATCTTGAGAATAACTTTTTTCCTTCAATATAATGATGGAGAAGGAGAAATGGTAAATATTATGAGAAGAGAATAATGAAATATTCAACATAACATAATATACTAGTTTACAACACATGGAAAAAAAAAAAACTAGAATGAGCTTCAGAGCCTACCTCTTCAACTCTCTAATGGTGGTTGAATGTAACTATGGAAACCTTCAATATTCCTTCCAAACTCTCACAAATGGAATCTTTCAATTTCCCTTCCAAGCTCCCATAAATTTTCTCCTCAAGGACTAGTTTTATCATTGAAATTTCTTCCGCAAATGGTCACAGGAATCTAGCATCTCCAAACACCTATTAGTTCATTCAGGGACCAAAAAAATGCATTTCCAAAGGAAACAAATTATACAAATGGTTATAAAATTAACATGCACTCAGAATATAAAGGAATTGCATGGAAGTGTGCCAGTTGAAAAAATAGGAAAATATCATATGCGCCCGATGCGCAATTGTGTACGCAAAAATCCGCGCACACCTGAGAACGACACATTTATGATTCTAGTCGGCCTCCCACCCACTTCTGGTTCAGCTCTCAAGTCAATTTGACCCTCAAATCCTAACTGAATCCAAGTGGGGGGGTTGGTCAAAGACCTAAGGGTGCCCTAAAGGGACCCTTGTTCACACTAAAGACCGGTTGGATAATGCCTCAAAGATTCGATATAAAAAGAGGCCATGGGTGCACTATATTTTCAAGAATCTTATTGCATTGTTATGCTACATCTATTCTCCTACAAGGAACCTCTTTCCTTCTTGGAGCATGCTAGCATCATCTCATTGAGCTATTCACCCCAACTCTTGAGGGAATGAGCTTGGATTTCTTCACCATTTCCTTTTTTTAGTTTGCCATTTGTAAGAAGAGATCTCACATAGGGGATTCAATAGCCCTCCCTTGGAGGAAGAGGGAACCCATAAGTGTCCCTTTCTCTTTGGTGTTTTCCCACTAATACAATCTAACTATTGGTGGCATGAATATTGGTCAATTGTTTAGTTGATTTTGGTTCTAATTTCCTTATGCATTGTAGTTTCATTTATTTAATTATTATTATCTTAGTTGTTTGTTTTGTTATTGAGTCATTTGATTCATACACTAACTTCTGTCATGTTCATTTGAACCAACTGGGCTTGCAAGTGTCCCTCTTTTTCTCATTCAAGTGGAGAAAATGATACAACAGACTGACAACCATACTAGGGATAAAGTATCTATTTCCTCCCTATTTGGGTTGTTTGAGCACTTCTTTTTGATCTATTTACCTTGCAGGGATCATAATCGTCTTAGTCCTACTTGCAAAGAGTTGAATTCAGAGTTGGGAGAGGAGGATTTTGTTTAAAATTTTCTTCTCGGACATGTATCATAATGTGCACGGGTTTTCCAGCCCACAGGCGCGTCTTTCAGGTATCATGCGCTAAAAGCACTGTGTTTCTCAGTGCATTCTGTGCACAATGTGCCAACAGGTACTCAGTTCTCGGTGCATTGGCGCCACATGCACCTTTGTCTTAATTGTGGCCCACGCATTTGTCAAGAAATCCAACACTATAAGAGTTTTTTGTGATGTCTAGAAGGCCCCTAGCCTTATAAATATTGATTTTATGCAATTTGTAAATGCATCACACTTAGATTCCCTCTCCACATGAAGGTTTAGTCAAAACATAAGCACTTAAGGGGTTAAAAAGAACCATATTTATCCTATTTTTCTTTGATTTTTCCACATGGATGGCTTGTTTTGATTGTAAAAATTAAGTTAAAATCATTTTCCATCACATATATAAACACTTGCATTGGGACCAGAAATCAACTTCAATCATTAACTATGCTCTTCTCTCGCACCATAGAGCGATCTTGATAATTAGAAAAATGACCAAGGGAAGATTTCATCTCCCTTAAAAAGCAAAATATTTAGGAGAGGACAAAGCCCCCCTAGGGATCCTCTTAGTTTATTTTTCAAACATCTTAAATTTGTAAGGGCCCATACAAGCCCACATGCTGCAAACACAGGATAGTTTTGAAGCTACTTTCTTAGTTTACATCACTAGGGGAGTTTAAATATTATTGTAACGGGCCCATACATGCCCACATTCTCACAATCTAGGATAGTTTTTGAAGCTTTCTTAGATTAAATCACATTAGGGAGTTTAAAGGATTGGTCAGGACCCACATGTCCACATGCTAGTTATTTAGGGACTTTAAAATTTTGCAAGGTTGTACCAATGGCATCTATTAGGATAGGTAATCAAGACTTGTAAAGGACCACACAAAGTCCACATGCTGCAAGGTGAAAACTAACTTATTAAAAATTTGGCACATTTTATCACTTGCTCACACACAAAGTCACTGTTCACTCACATAATTTCATCTCGAATTGTGGAGGTTGAAGTAGGTTTCCTCCAAAGGGATTCTGTAACATCCCACTATTTCTTGAAGGAGTTATCCACTCCCACTTAATTCAAACGAGATTGGTTCACACCCCCAATCTCTCAAACAACCACATCTAATTTTTTTCTAAAATCTCAGTAAGTTTTCCTTCACACGAGGTGCCAAAATATTTTTTTTAGCCTAGGTAGAATCTCAAGGATAGGAATCCAAATAAATCCCTGTTATCTATCTCTCACATCTTCAAACATTAGAACTTGACAAACAGGTAACTTTAAAATCCTCCAAGTCAAGTGTTCCTAACACCATAAAGCAGGGAGATACCTGTGAAGGGTCGAAGGTTGAGGTACGGTTGTTTTGTGCATCCCCCATTGAGGCACCCACCTCTTGGACGAGATCCATCCTGTGACCCATTTATGAGGCCAAAAATCTAAATACCGCACTTTGACCGAGGTACCTAGTGACCAAATTTTAGGACATCTACCTAGGTGGCAATTGTGGGTTGTAATTTCACCTTGATCGGATTTTGTGTGGATATTGGGAAATATTACCAACTCTTTCGGGATATGCACCCTCTACCCATCATTATAACTAATTATTTCATCCTTCAATAGTTCCTCTTTTGGTGGCTTCAGACCCCACTATTGATTACTATTGGAAGGTCCAGGGCTATTTGAGAGGAAGGATGCTACATCTTTTTAGGACATGAGAATTTGTTTTCTTTGTTCTCCCACGCGGAAAAAATACATCTACCCACATGTATGCTTCTTTTCAATTGATTTATATATGATGTTCTTGTGATTACATGCGATTGTGAGATATATTATGAAGGTCCACAATTATACAAAGAATCTTGTTCATTTATTTATCTCATCACCATTTGGACACATTTAAATTTGCTAGTCGGACATCATAGGGGACCCACAAAATCCCCATCGTTCCAGACGCTTGCAAAATATCCCTCCTATTCTAGGAGGATTTCCTAGTTTTTCCAACTCACCGGCTCAACTCTCTTACACCCCTATGACTGCTAATATATTGGGATCAACTTTGGTTGGCTCCACTTTACTTAGGTCTACTTTCCAAGGTCATCCGTACACTAGTTATCCTTCACAAGGAGGTGAAGGGTACACTTCTTCTCAAGGGAGAAGTACACCCCCACTAAACCCGCCTCAAGGGTCAGGTACACCACCTGTTCACACCATGGCTGGAACCAATCCTCCACCACCACTCCAGATGCCATATTTGGCCTCCCTCAACCTACCAGATATGAGCAAGCTCATGAATGATCCTATATTGCATGACCCCACATTGCCTAGAATGCCTACCAAAATACCTTTGGACTTTCCCAAGTTTGAAGGAAAGGTGGGAGAATATCCTACCAACTATATCATGGCCTTCCACTTATGGTGCTCTTTAAACAACATCATGGACGACTCCATATGATTAAGGTTATTTCAACGCACACTCATAGGTCCACTGGCCAAATGGTATGTGGACGAAAAATCAGGGTCTCATGTGACTTTTGAATCTTTGGCCAAAGCATTTTTTACCTTTTTTCAACTCCCAATCTGCCATGACAATGGTCTCTAACTACTCTTCGAGTTTAAAAAAATCTTAGCCACACATATTGATGACGACATTCATGAATGGCGTCGGCGATGTAGCTTATGCAAAGCAGAAACCACCAAAAAACAATGCCTTGATTAGTTTCTCAGATCACTCGTCTCCCTCCTTGCCAAAGATGTGGCCTTCACCTTCCCCCAATCTGAAGAGGAAGCCATCAGCAAGGCTCAATAGTATGAACTCATTTACGCATAGTCGAGATACTTATATATGGTACTACCTGACGCCCTGAGACCCGTACCATTTTGCCAGGACAAACCTGGGATGTCTCACTCAGCGGATGGATTGATTGGTACCACCACACACCAAAATCTGTACATCCAATCACCACCTATGTATGGTACACCCAAACATCCACCAATATATGGAGGACCCCCTTATTACCCCCCCCTATCAGCAACCATACCCTATTTTCCTCCCTCCACCCATGAGTGGACCCCCGCTGACACCCATGATGCGCCTGACTGTCCAACCAAGTGATGGTACCCCCTCTACCTCATCTTACACCTTAAGCACTAGTGAAACAACTACGCCTTCCTATGCACCCTATGGTTCATTACCAAGAAATAACCCATACTTACCATTTCTTGGTCCTCCACAACCCATTGCTCCTCCACAAGGACAACCACACGTTGGGTTTAACTTTGTTCAACCCTCTCCCATTCAACGATTTCAAAATTTTGAACAAATGACTACGGAAAATCTAGCTCATCAGTTGAATAATGCCAAAAATAAAGGAAAAAACTAAAAAAATAATAACCCAATAACAGGGGAAAACAACCCCTAACAAAACCAAACTGCTGGGGGAAACCAGAATCAGGGGAACCAGAACCCCCAGGGGAGAAATAACAACAAACGCCAAGGGCGGACCAAAAACAAAAACCTCATGAAAAAAATTCCCTTGTGATCTTTGGAGTGAGCATGGCCATTATACTCACCATTGCCCCCAAATTTCCAACTTCAAACAGATGAAAGAATCCATGAATGTACCACGTCCCCCAACATTGCCTGCCCCTCAACAGGCCCCACAATAATATTTGAAACAACCACCCCCAACTGTGTTGAAAAACCCTATTCCATACCAAGGTGTGATGAATACCCAACAAAAGATTCATCCTGCCCACTTTAGATGGGACAATATCCAAACCCTGGGACTCCTGCGGATCGCAATATCCTCCTCACTAGCGAAGGGGAAATTCTTCTAAAAATGTGCAGTGGTCAATACAATGCACCCCTTGAATATACTCCCACCACTTCGGAAGTAGTTCCAGTTACCACCATACCACCTTTTATGATTCCACTCCCTAACAATGAACCACCCCTTCGTATTCCTCGCATCCCATTATGACAGAATGTCAACAATCCTCAGGCTAGGATGGCACACAATTACAATGTGGTCGATGATTTGGCACAATCTCCTATAGCCATGTCTGTCTTGGAGGTCCTTCAAACCTGTCCCACTCAACGAAAATGATTTCTTTCCTTCCTGGGGGTAGTCGACCCT
The DNA here is from genome assembly GCA_009831015.1 of Picea engelmannii. NCBI lineage: Eukaryota > Viridiplantae > Streptophyta > Pinopsida > Pinales > Pinaceae > Picea > Picea engelmannii. The sequence continues at coordinate 37,707 of ML801893.1, read as the reverse complement.
ACTAATACTAGACTCATCACATTTGATCTAGATTGTGGAGAAGCTTGTCTCCCCGCTTTGGTATCTTTCCAGATACCTGTGAAAATTCATAACATCGCAGTTCATCGATGTATGATTGATGAAGGTGCATCCACATGCATCATGTCCAAAACCATATGGTAGAAACTCGGCTCCCCTAAGCTAATCCCATCCACCATCACTTTCAGAGCTTATGATGGACAACCATCCTCTCCTGAAGGGCTCTTTCAAAATGTCCCCATTGAACTCGGGGGAAAAACCATTCTTATTGACATTGAGGTTATCGATGCCCTGCTCGATTACAATATCTTGTTTGGGTGTAGCTACATGTATGCTATGAAGGTTGTGGTCTCTTCTGTATTTAGAACGATGATGTTCCCCCACAACAGGAAGATCATCACCATCGACCAAGTTTCACATTACAAGCCTAACCATTCCTCCAACATCAATAACATCTTACCCCTTGTTCACACTAGTGTTGATACATACCCACTCATGGATATGGGTTCTGAAATTTTCAAAGACCCATATTTGTTGGGGGCATACCATGGAGCATCCTCGCTCATACACCTCTCAACTCAAGTGTGTGTCATCTCTTCCAATGGAACTGACACTGGAGATACCATTCCTCCCACCGAGGCTTCTCCACTCCCTGACATCCCACTAGTCATGGAAATCCTACCTCAGGAATCTATTGAGAACTCTATGACACCACTTATCCTTGGTATCAATCTCCCCCAGGGTCATATCCCATTTTGGGAGACTGTCCCCCAAGCCATTACTCAAATTCCCTTCTTCTACCCCCACCGAGAGTACAAGCCTTCCAGGTAGCCACAACGCTTACCCTTCCTAACATGGTGCTTTCCATTCCAGTATGGTATCTACACCCACCTGATATGATTCCTCAACCATCCCTTCCTCCCCAACCCAAGGGAATCTTGATGCATATCCCAATCCTAACTTTGACGGAACCACCCTCACCTCCACTGGCCAGCACCACCACTATAGCTAGGACTAGATGGAAGAAGAAAGAGACGACAGCTCCACTTCCTCCCCATGTTCAACCTCCTTGCACACTATGCGAGAGAGAAGGACACCCCACCATTATATGTCCCTCTCTCCCAAAGCTACATAATTTAATTCCACACCCTCGAGCAACCACACCGCTCGTTGCTTCATCAAGCACACCTAGTACTTCTACTGCATCCCCCAATACAGGTATTAAAGGGTAACAAACCAGATTTGCATGTTCCATCTGTTCCGAGTATGGCCACTACACTCACCATTGTCGAGCGCTACCTCAGTTTCAACAGAAACTAATGGAAGTACGCCAAATATTTTAGCAAGACTCCCCTCCATCCGTGTCATCAAGTACTCCTGTCACATACATTCACTATGTCATGATCTCAGTCAATGAACATATGACATTCCCTTGCTCTATTTTTGAATCACTTGATCATTTCACATACCAATGTCCCACAATCATGTTAATATTATGGTAGCTTTAGGAGGTATGAACCTCTATTGTGACCTATGACAAGATTAGAATACTCTGGAAGGAAGCAAATAAGTGAAGGAAACCTTAGACAAGTTGTCAGCTGCAGAGATATATTTAATGTGAATTTATTAATACCCAGAGGGAGAAGTCAGCCCCAGTAAAACTGCCCATACTACTATAAATATAGGGTGCCAGTTTTCATTATTCATCATCTCAACAGTTCTAGAGAGAACTGGATCTGTGCAGGTGCAGTTTCAACCTGTGCGCAAGTTTCTGGGAAGGTGTGTTCTAGCCTCTGGGTGGGATCATCTGTTCATCTTAGTTTCTATTCTTGCTTGGTGCATTAGCCTCTCTTGGCTATTGGATTTCTACCAGGATTCTCTTCTCGGTCAAGGTCAAGGTGCTCAGAGGGTGGTTTTTGCCTATGGTTGGGTGACGAGGGTATCATTAACGGTTAAACAAGCATAATCTTCTATATTCTAACAGTTTATGGGCCCACACCTCCTTCATTCAGCCTAAAAATTTTGAAGGAAGCATAACTTCTAGACATTGAGCTCACTAAGGAACTTTCGCTAGGGTTACTAGCAGGAGCAACTTCCAAAAGCACTGCAGCTAGGGTTACTAGTAGAAGCAGTTGTAGAAACCCTAAATCTCCGATCCGGCACCTTGTGATGGAGCATCTTGCTCAAAGAGAAGATATTCAGATGCACCCTAAATCAGTGCACCTCGTGGCTCTCTCAGAAGACAGAAATGACGAAGTTAAAGTTTTGGATCAAGGCATGACCAATTACCAGTCAACCAAAGACATGTGTGAAACAATCAGTCTCTTACACTACTCAGTACTTACCGGGACGATTGAATATGATATGTGGATAATCGATAGTGGAGCTTCCAGGCACATGATGGGAGATCAAGCCAGACTCTCAAATCTAAATGAGAGAAAGACATCGTACAAAGTGGAGCTTGGAGACAAAAGCGATTACCCCTTTGAAGGATTTGGACAAGCCTCTGTCAAGTTGGAATCAGGTAATCATGTTCACTTAAGAAATGCTTTATATGTACCTGGTTTAGAAAAGAATCTTGTATCGATATCATGTTTAGAAGACAAAGGAAACAAAATATCCTTCATGGATGGAAAGGTGTTATCATGGCATAAGAATTCCAGCATAGAGGACGCTAGGGTTATTGGAAGTCGTGAAGGAAATATGTATAGATTACTAGAACAAAATGAAGAAGCTCTAGTACATGATGAAATCAACCTTAATGAGCTTTGGCATAGAAGGTACACTCATATCAATTACCAAGCATTACCTTTTCTCAGAAAAATGGTTGAAGGAATACCAGAATTGAAATCTACACATGAAGGAATTTGCAAGGGATGTGCCCTTGGGAAGAATATCAAGAGACCATTTCAAAGCAGCAATAACAGATCTAAGGAAATCCTTGATCTAATACACTTAGATGTTTGTGGTCCAATGCCAATAATATCTCTAGGAGGATCTTTTTACTACATAATATTCATAGATGACTATTCAAGAAAGACGTGGCTATACCTACTGAAATCAAAAGATGAAGTATTCAACAAGTTCCAAGAATTCAAGGCAGAAATAGAAAACCTCGTGAACAAGAAGATCAAGACATTAAGAACAAATAATGGAGGAGAATACGCCTCGAAGGAGTTCGTTTCATTATGAAAATTGGCAGGGGTTAGGAGGGAGCTGATTATTGCTCATAATCCTCAACAAAACAGTGTAGTAGAAAGGAAGAACAGATCTATCGAAGAAATGGTAAAAGACTTATTGAACAATCAAGGTCTATCCATGTTTTTATGGGGAGAAGCAGCAATGATGACAATATATGTATAGAACAGAATCCCTCATCGTATATTAAAGGACATGACACCATAAGAAGCCTTCTCAGGTAAGAAACCTAACATGGAAAACCTAAGAATATTTGGATGTCCAGTTTATTCTCATATTCCCAAAGACAAAAGGAATAAACTAGAACCCTTAGGAAAGAAGGGAATATTTGTGGGATATAGTGATTCATCCAAAGACTATAGAATATATATTCTAGAATAACACAATATCGAAGTTAGCAGAGACATAACGTTCAATGAAAGGATGGCCTTTAGAAAATCCATCGAAGAAATTATAGAAGAAGAAGCATTTGAAGAACCTAATGAAGAAAACACAGAAAATAGAAATGACGAAAAGGATCAACATGATCATCCTATGGATCCATGTGAAAAAAATGATTTTGTTATTGTATCTAAGACCAAGAAATGATCAGCTTGGCTTGAAGCTACATTACAAGACGAAGAAAGACTCAAGGTTCCAGAAGGAACATCCAGGAAGAATAAAAGACCAAAAAGATTCTCAAGTTATGTAGCATGCATGACGAAGCTTCTAGATAAAGAACCAACCACATTTGAAGAAGCAGTTCAAAAGGGACAATGGAAATAAGATATGATGGAGGATCATCAATCCATTATGAAAAATGAGGTATGGGAAATTGTACCTAGACCTAAAGAAAAATCCGTGGTAACCTCAAAATGGGTATTCAATATCAAACATGCAACAAACAAAAGCGTGGATAAATACAAGGCAAGATTCATGGCTAGAGGGTTCTCCCAGAAGGAGGGAGAAGATTATGATGAAACCTTTGCTTTGGTGGCTAGGTATACCTCCATCAGAGCTATCATATCTCTTGCTGCTTCCATGGGATGGAAGTTTTACATCAGATGGATGTAAAGACAACTTTTCTAAATGGAGAAATTGAAGAAGAAGTATATATTTAACAACCTCAAGGGTTTGAGGTACATTCCAGAGACAGTCACGTTTGCAGATTGAAGAAACTTCTATATGGACTCAAGAAAGCTCCAAGGGCTTGGTATGCCAAAATTGACAACTATCTAACAAGACTTGGTTTCTCCAAGAGT
>ML801892.1:101158-131945 GCA_009831015.1 Picea engelmannii | reverse complement strand
GTGGCCGCGTTGGCTGGGGCCGTGGATGTTTCCCCGTAGGGGTTTTACCACGTGAAAACATCGGTGTGTTGATATTTGATCTGGTTATGTGAGTGGTTACTGAAGGTGTTCGTCCTCTGTTGGAATACTTGTGTTGTCGAACAATTACATTCCCCTCCCCCTTATTTATGCATCATCCTCAATGCATTATAAATTTATATACACTTTTACACTCAAAATTCAAAAAGTATTTAAAGAGATGTGGGTATTCTGCCTGCATAGCATCTCCATGCTCCCAAGTTTCATCCTTAGGACCATACTAGGTCTATTGTACCTTTACTAGCCCTACTGCTTGGTTCTAGAGTTGTTTTATTTTTTGGTCCAATATGCAAACTAGATGCACTTGAAAGTTTCCTTCCTACTCCAAATGAACTACATTCCAATCAATGACATGATTAACATCATGTACATATTTTTTAAGAAAAGGTACATGGAATACATTATGAATTCACATGGATGCAGGTAGTATGAGCATGTATGCAGAACACATAGTCAACTACTTTTAATTCTTTGTGAGTTCTTCTCTTATCTGCATAGATTTTATTCCCGTCTTGGAAAACATTTAAATTCTTATTAATTTTCATCATATGTTCCTCCATTTCCCTGAGCAATTCTGGCCCAACCACTACTCTATCTGTCAGTTTTTCCCAACTTACTGGCATGTTTCACTTTTTTCCATATAATTCCTCAGATGGGATCATATTCAAAGATTCCTGATACCCATAATTATAATCAAACTCTACCAAGTGTAGGTAGTCCTCCCATTTTGATGGTTCGTCCATAACATACATCCTTAGCATATCTTCAATCACCTGGTTGACCCTCTTTGTTTTTCCATCTGAATCTAGATGATATGTTGTATTAAATTTCAAATTTGTCCCAAATCCTTTGAATAACCTCATCCAAAAATTTGATGTAAATTTGGGATCTCTATCAAAAACAATTTCCTTAGGTACACCATGTAGCCTAGAAATTTCTCTCATACAAATGTTTGCAAGGTTAGTTTTCTTATGATTTAGCTTTACCAGAATAAAATGAGCATCCTTAATAAGCTTATCCACCACCACCATGATGGAATCATGCTGCTTAGCTATTCTAGGAAGCTTAGTGATGAAATCCATTGTTACAACTTCCCACTTCCACTAAGGAATGTGTAATGGTTGTAGAAAACCAGCTAGGTGTCTATGCTCAAAATTGAACTTTCTACATTTTAAACATCTAGCTATATAATCAACCACCTCCTTCTTCATACCTGGCTAATAATATTGCCCCTTGACGATTGCAATTGTCTTTTGGTAACCTGGGTGCCCAACATAAGGTAGATTATGCATTTCTTTTAACACCATATTTTAATCTTGTAAATTAGACACATAAGTTATGCCCTTGTACATGAGGATCCCATCCTTTATTAGCTCACGCTTTTCAATTTTCTACTGCAAATTACCTTGTTGTAATTTTGTCTTTATTTACACATAGTGTTGATATGATTTTGTAGCCTCTAAAATTCTATCTTTCAAATTAGATATGTACATGGTAATGGTTGTAGCATGCATCTCATGCACCTTTCTACTAAGTGCATCAATCACCTTGTTCTCTTTACCTTTGATATGATTTATATCAAATTCATACTCACTGAGGAATTCCAACCATCTACTTTTCCTGCCATTTAAGGTTGGTTGTCCAAAAAATATTTCAGACCACTATGGTATGTCCTCAAATCAAATATCATTCCCATGAGGTAGAGCCTACACATATTCAAGGCATGCACTATGGCTACAAATTCTAAATCATGAGTGTCATAATGCATCTCATGCTCTTTTAACTTCCTTGAATCGTAGCATACCACATGTCCATTTTGACTAAGGACTTCCCCAAGCCCTTATTTACAAGCATCCATGCATACAATGATGTCTTCATTTGGATCAACAATCCTTCATATTAGGGCACTTGTCGATAAATACTTCAAGTTTTGAAATCTTCTTTCACACTCAGGGGTCCATTCAAACCTCACACCCTTCTTTTGCAATGAAGTGATTGGGTGTGCAATCTTTGAGATGCTTCAATAAATATTCTATAATACCTTGCAATCCCAATGAATGATCTCACCTATGAGACATTGTTTGGTTTTGGTCATCCTTCAATTTATTTTATATTTTCTGGATCCACTTCTATCCCTTCCTCTGAGATGATATGACCCAAATAATGTATTTTCCTTTGGTAGAATGAACACTTGCTCAACTTTGCGTATAAATGATGCCCCCTCAATACTTGTAGAACGACCCTCAAGTGTTTCTCATGATCTTCTTTAGACTTAGAGTAAATATGTATCTCATCCAACAATACAATGACAAACTTATCCAAGTAATCTCTAAAAATACCATTAATTAAACACATAAATACAATTGGTGAATTTGACAACCCAAATGGCACCATTGTGAACTCATAATGGCCATACATTGTTCTAAAGGCTGTCTTATTGATATCTTCTTCTTTAATTATCACCTAGTGATATCTCGATTTGAGGTCAAACTTATAGAATATATTGACATCCTTCAACTAATAAAAATATCATATATTCTTGGTAAAGGATACTTGTTATTCACAGTAACCTTATTCAACTACCTAAATTCAATGAAAAGTCTCAAGGTACCATCCTTATTTTTCACAAATAAAACCAGGTCACCCCAAGATGACACACTTGGGTGTATATAATTCTTCTTCAAAAGTTCCTCAAGTTGCATTTTTAATTCCTTCAACTCCGATGTACTCATCCTATAAGGAGTCTTGGATACTGGGGCTACTCCAGGCATAAGATTTATAGAGAAATAAATATCTCTTTTGGGTGGAAACCCTGATATTTCTCTAAATACATCTTCAAACTCCTTCTGGACAACACAATCTTCTATGTTTTATGCTTTATCCCTATTTGTCTCTTCCATATTATCTACAAATAGTTGGGATCCTTTCCTGAAGCATTTCTTCAGCTGCAAGGATGAAACTTTACTGATAGATACTACCCTAGGAATACCCTGAACTGTCCTCAAGTTCCCTTCCTCATCCAAGCAAGTAAATGCCTTATTATAACAGTCTAGAACAACATGATGATTTTCCATCCAATCCATACCAATGAGGCAATCATATGATCCCAAAGGTATGATATTCAAATTTTCCCTGGTACTTAGTCCATTCATGACCATTGGACATTCTTTAACCATCTCATTAATTTTTATTTTATCTCCTGTAGCTAGCTACACCAACCAAGGTTTCCCAAGATTGCTTCTTGGTAATTGAAATCTTTCTTCCATTTTAGGATCTAGATAATTATAACTGGCTCCTGAATAAATTAAAATAGCAATGGTTTGGTTGTCGATCTTACCTTCCACTTCAATCATGTGGAACTGAAAATCAACTTGCTTTCTATCTAAGGCTACATAGATCCTTGGTACATTTCTTCCCATGTCTTTAAGTGTATCAACTTGTTGTACATTGTGGAAAGTCCTCACTTTTTCACCTATATGGGGGAAATATTTGTACATATGATCTCCCTCACCACTCCAACATTTCATAGGATGCTTCCTTGGTATTTTCCCCATTGTTTCTATCATTCCAGGCTGCTTGGAATATGGATATCTCTGAGAATTATTTCTGAAGAATTGTGGCTTGGTCCCCTTCTTCCTCTACTCCATCTTTCTTTTATTCTTGTCTTCCCAAGCCTTTTGTAAATTTGGTCTTCCTCTATGCTGATCATAGAGACATTTATCTCTCCTTATAGTTTCCTCCAGTGTCTTGGGATCGTCATATTATATCTTATTATTGAAAATTGTCGGCAACCCACTCAAGTATCTTGGAATCTTGACCTATTCATCCTTGATGAAGTCAACATATTTCAACAGCTATAAGAATCTCCTTTAATATTCATCTATGTTCATACTCCCAAGCTTGAGTTCAAAGAACTCCTTCATCTTCCTATCATAATAATGCTTGGTTAAGTACTTCCTTTGAAAATACCTCTTGAATTCCCTCCTAGTAATCTTGTTGTCATCAATGTGTTGAAATTGCACAAGCTAATCCCACCACATTGATGCTTTTCCTTTGAGATGGTAGATGGTGATTCTTCCTTATGACTGTAAGGAGTAATTATGTAAATGAAAGTACTTCCTCTTTGTAGCTCATCTAACCTAGACCTCCTCTTATTCTTTCTGATAGGATATGGACTTGAACTACCATGTTCTCTCCTAATTGAATGCCTTGGTGAGTGTTGAGCATGTCTATCAACACTTATTTTTCCTCTCCTTTTATCACAATACTTGTGACTCATTGACCTATTTGATTATGACCTTTTATCCATTTTATTCTATATTTTATCCAAGATATGCAACAACTTGATGTCAAAGCCACCTTGTTGCTCCTTGGCTTTCATAATTCACTCATTATCATATTTATAAATTTAGACATATTTTTGCAGACTCTTTATGTTCTCCACCAAGTTCATGTTCTCCTCCTTTTCTTCTCTATGCCTATTGGATTATGTCCCTTCATTACCCATGCTGACATACAATCCTCTGACCCCATATTCATGGTTGTAGGTTCTATGTGAATCTTCCATGCCTCTAATATATGTGTTGATTATGTTATTATATATTCATTTTTAACTCTGCAAAATGTGCAAGAAGTAGGATTTGTTAGATTAAAATAAATTAAGAAATATAATGATTTATGTACCATTCTACCCTGTCAATACACCAAAAATAGTCTTTTTGTTTTCCTGTGAATTATACATCTCAATTCACATTTATGGGTGAATAATTGGACTCTTATTTCCAATACCTTTCCAAAAACTTCTTTCTTTCTCAATTCTAAGTTTTGAGCAGAAAGTTATGGTCATTTGAATATTACCTTGTTACTCCTTCTGCTCACCCTTCAACCAGGTGCCATTTTTAGTTGTGCTTATGCATCCTTGCACTTGTTACCTTGGAAATTTGACAGGAGATCAACTGGGTTCCTTCATGATCATATTTTGGACATTTTGGCCAAGTTTCATCTTCATCTAAGTTCCAGGCTACTAGATACAACCTACTGAAGTTTAAGGCTAACTTGTATTTTTATCCCTGAATGCTACATGCCCCTTGTATGTCTTCCTATGCATTTTTGGGTGCCCAAATTTCTGTTTTAACTTCATCGATGTCTTCTATGTCTCAATATATTTTCTTATACTTCTCTTGTGCCCTAATCCAATTTTGGAGAAGGAAGTGATGGCCCTCAAAATTTAACTAGGTCTCAAAATTTACCTTGCATTGTTTGGCCTGTAACTTCGTCATACAAGCTCTATTTGACGAAAATTTTACACTGTTAGAAAGATATCTCTGAGATCTTTCATTTGGGATGTACAATAAAATTTTTACTTTTGTACACTTTTTCTCATTGTTTTTGTCTACCTAAAAACGTTATTTAGGCCTCTGAAAATGGCCTACAAGTTAATGACATGGAAAACACTAATTTTCTAGTAATTTTTATTAAATTATGAGAAATTTATTTTAATTTGGGTGACTAGGATGTTGACATGGAATATTGGTCCACTTGGAACCTCTAGCTTGCACCATGTTATCCCATGGACACCCTAGCCTACCTCGTCAACCTCTTACACCTATATCTTCCTCTTCCCCCTTCCTTTCATCTATAGGCGCACACATTATTTTATCTTTCGGACCCATAGTCCTCGGTCACCTATGTAGAAATTTCTATTTGGGTTGAGGGGATGTATGGGGTCCATCTTGCACCCATTCACCTTGGCTTTTGAAGTTGCACGTCGTTTAGATCCAACAATTGATAATCAAAGGGGGTTGATAGTGATCGATGATCATCGTTGCATCGCTTCCCCCGCCTTACCAACCGTTAACAAAGGGGGGGTGCCACAAAAGAAAATTTATATAGTTTGTGTGATGATGTGTCAACTTGTGGTGGATTGTGGCCCCCCTGGTGGTTTCCAAAACCACTAGGGGACCCCTCGCATTTTGGTTCTGCGGGTTCAACTCATGGTTTTGCTAGATAGGTGAGAGTCTCCCACCACAACTCCACCTCACCTACCATTGATCATTCAGTAACCTGCAACCTATTCCATGCTTTCCCACTTGGCCCTACCACTGTGGCAGTAAACATCACCTCTCTTCCACGCCAAATGACGTCAATATACGAAAAAATTAGTCATTTTTTTCCAATTTTTTCAAATTCCTCATTTTTCCCAATTTTCCAAATATTCCCAATTTTTCCATTCTTTTATCGAGCCTCCATTGTAGCTCTCTAATTAAGGTCCATACAACATATTTCGACCCTATTCATACTAATTCGACCTTTTCTCTTGAATTTCAACTCTTCCATGACGAATTCCCCATGAATTTCCTTTGCAAAATTAGGGCTTTTGCTCAATTTCCCCCAATTTCATCATAGGCTCTCTGCAAACACAAAATTCAGCCAAATACAAGCCTAAATTTTCCCTATTTGATATTTAAATTGGGGATTTAAATTCTAGTGCTTGATTCTTTCAATTTACTCATGAAATTGCCTTCAATTTCACTGTAATAATTTTGTAAAGCAACTTGCAAACATACTCCAAAATTTATTTTCTACAATTTTCCACTTCGGTTCTTTGTTAACTCGGCCCATGTAGCCTCAGTGTTGAAACCAAAGCTCTCATACCACATTGTAGCATCCCCAACTTCAAGCTGGGCTATGCCACACCAAAATTCCAACTCTGATACCATTTAATTAAATAGAAATGATCTACACATGATTAAAAAATGCATTCCTAATAGCATATAAACTTAAGTATAAACATAAGAGTAAATACTCATAATAGAAAACAACTAAATAAACACATAGTAATTAAAAAAAAACATAGAAAATACATTTATCTTTGGTAAATAAGTCACCAACAATGTGAAAACCTCATACTTTCTTCCTAGCCATACATTCCACTGCTCATAACCTCTCAGCAGGAAGTCAAACCTGAGTTGGGGATAAAAATCCACTAGGACAAAGGAATCGTAAGCTAGGATAAGGTCTATCAACAAAAAAAATGATTAGAATAAGGTGCCATCTCTAGAAGACACCATATAGTCTCTCATACCCTACATGCTTGTCCCACTCCATGAAGTGTGCCCCTTCTCTTCTCAACAGTCCTTCAGGTTCCCCACGTCTCTTACGGGGCTTCAACAACAAGTTGGACAGGAAGTCTCAGAGCCTGTAGCTATATCTTGGAACATTTGGAAAAAAAATTCCAATAGTTCTCTCACCTGGAGAGAATGCTCACAGACCTGACAACCCACTTCTTCAATAAAACATGGACCTGACAACCCACTTTTTCTTCTCAAATCCTAAGGTTCGTGGTTGAAAACAATTCCAAAGCTTCCCAAAGTATAGGTATGGATGATGGATGCAGAGTGGTATGGATGGTAGAGGAGAATAAATAGTGAATAATGATAATTGAATAATGGGAAAAGAACTAAAATTCCCAAATATATCTGCATGTTCTCAACTTGACACTTGTCATGTTGGGAACTACCTTGGGCTCACTTTCCTCCCACCTGGGAGATATGTTCGCCCTCATTAGGTTTTAGGATATATATTTATATCCATAAATTAGACTTTAGACTTTTAGGAATATTAATATAATATTCCTTTGGGCTTAAGCCCCCTTAGCTTAGCCCCTTTCCTAGAATCCTAGCCCCCCTTTCCCTTTCTAGTGGAGTTTAACCCTCCATACTCTCTTTTTATGGTGGTGTACAACAATTCATTAATATTTGAGTGTGATTACATTTTACAAAGGTGGGTTCACTCGCCTTTTAACATCCAGACTCTCTAGCCTAATAATGACACAAGCACTCTGACCTCAAAACATATATATACAGGCTCACTAGCCTATATGTACATTTACATTTCTATTTACAATTGAGGTTCGACCTATGGGTATTACAAGACTTCACAAGCTTAGAGTTCAAACCACCCATATTGTCATAGATTTCACATGCATTTTCACGAGCATAGGTCATAATGTTTGAGATGAAGGATGGTCAATCGAGCTTCCTCAGTAAGTACATACACCAACCTAGTAAAGTATTTACTTTACGCTATCAAAAAGAGTAGAGGCATGAGTAGAGAGGGTCACACGACAATTTCACATTGGTAGAGATAATCACAGGGCACAAGAAATCGATGACAATCCGAGACAAGGTGGCAATACTCACTAGCACAAGAGAAAACCATAATCGTGTGAGAGGGCATCTCTACCATAGAATGACATACAAGAATCGACTAGAGGGGCAAAGATATGTTTTCATAGCTCAATTGGCCAAAGAAATACATGCTCTAACATCAATGTTAAAACACACAAATAGAGATAAGTGTGAGTTAATATTATTCATTGATATAATACATCTATAAATACAATTTCTTGACCTTTGGATTCGTCTTCCAAGAGGTCTCTTGGACTTCTAATGACCATTAATTGTTGGTTGTCGAGCTTGATTATATTCCTAATTCAAAGGTTTTTTTCAGTCGTTTTTGGACCCCATTCCCTAACAGGGGGTGGGGTGTGAGGGGGATTTCCCCCCACAACTATTTCCAGGAGGGTCCAAGGGGGGCGAAGACAATTTTTGTAGCCCTTCTTGGCGGGGAATTTGAGGGTAGCGCCCCCGAAACGAAATATTGGGCAAAATTTCCTTGTAAAATATTGTAATTCCGTAGTCAATCTAAACGGTTCATTATAAGGTCACATATATGATGGTAGAATTTATTTTAGGGATTGTAGTTGTGTATGTGTGTGATTATTGTATTCTGAGAGAGGCAAATGTGAGAGAAAGAAGAGGAATTTACAACGGGTGTGTTGTAGGTTATATCCCTTCATTTTTCTAGATAATAAAAAGGAGGGACCTTGCAATTTCTATGGTAGATGTAGCCTGCACTAGGTGAACCACGTATATCTATCTCTATTGTATTGTCTATCTTATGTGTTTTATTTCCACATTTGTTTTATTTTATTGCTCTGCGGTCCTGTTCTTCTAACATTACTATGATTTGATGTTTCATATACCTTCACAAGTGACCAATACCATAACCCTAGAAAATTAAGTTTCCAATTTTAATATAAAAAGTTTGGGAGAAGCCAAAAAAAAAGAAAAAGCTTTATTGGTTCATGATGATTATGCACAAATATCTAAGTAATACTTTGTGGAATTAAGTTTTTTAAGTGATCAAATATTTAGAGATAGTTTTCCTATAGGCATTTGAGAAAAAGTGGTATGTGGAATCTTATATTTTATTATCTAAAATAAATTTAGACAATATTGATATCCGGAACAAAAGTACTTTAAAAATAAAAGTGTTATTAGTCCTTGTCGTAGGCATAGAGGGACTATAGTGATCGATAATTCGTTGACTTCATATTAGTTTGTCCTTTGACCCCAAATATTTGCATAATGTCTATTGTTAGAGCTAGGGAACTAAAACATTGATTTTTATATAATAAAAAGTACCATATATGTAATGATCTGATTGGATAATAGATTGGAGGTCTTATTGTCGGCTTCTCTATTCCCAAGGTTTTATATGTTAGCATATCCAAACCTTTTGATCATCTACAGTCTTTTTGAGTCATATATTTTTCTTATGCATTGCTTGAAGGTGGATTAATGCTAGCATTAGTTTCAATGGTTGTCTTTGCATTTTCTGCTACCTAAATTTATCACAGTGTTTGATATGGTAGCATATCCAAAGTTTGTCCTTCAAATACATTCTCTACTATTCGAACTAATTTTACTATTTTTATATTATAATAAATTTATTTTGGTACATCAGAGACCTGCCACACTGCATTCTTTCTTAAATGTTTACAAAGAATTTCTGATAGACTTAAATTTTTACCTAACAAGCTTCACAGCCTTAAATGTTTACATAGCAGGCCTGTTACAATACATTTTCTTCTATTTTTTTTTTTTTTTTATATGCGGCATTGATGGTTCACTGGTTCATGCTTGCTTCTTGCATCTCTACTGATTTCTTATTTTGCATGTTGTTGTTGTTCTTGTTTTCTTGTTCGTCTTGTTTTAGTTTGCACATTTGGGGTTCTCCAACCACAATTGGAACTGTGGCATTCCTGTTCAACTGGTTGGTGCTTTCTTCTTTGTTCGCTGGATGTTTCTTATTGTTGTTTGATTCGACTTTGCAGGGTTTGGGTCTTGCTGCTGCAGTTGGGCCTTTTGGTGCTTCTTAACTGGGTTGTTATTTGTTGCTTGCTCTTGTTTTCCTAAGATTTTCAATGTTGGGGTGATGCATTTGCAGTTGGATATGTTGTTACATTGTTTTGCAGTTGACTCCCCATAAAATACTATTAAGATAAAATAACATACAAAATTTTGCAGTCGATGTAAATTGCATCTCTTAGGGCTTCAACCAGAGTTTGACGGACTCCATCTATACTTCATAGTTGGCGATGATTTTTCCATGGTTTATTTCCTACTATGGTTTCATAGTTATGAGAGTAAGTGTTGCTTTCTGGGTGATATAGTTATTCTCTCCCTTTTTTTTTCCTCTTGTAAACTTTCTCATTTTTTACCTTTCGTTCTTCCGCTCAATTATGCATTTCTGGTTCTATACTTTCTTGTGTTTCTGTGCTCATGGGTTCCTGGTGTGGCGAGCTAAAAAATCATTATCTCCATCTATATATTCATATCACGATTCCAACTGATCGTCGCTCGGTTTCATACTTAGCCGATTCTATGAACGCAGCTTCGCAGATAGGTGTTATCGAACTATGGTAACTCATGTTCGGTGTATACATATTGCACTCAGAAATTCTGTGCTCTACAATTCGACCTCACACTCCTCGAACTAACAACCCTGCCTCTGCCTATGATGAATTTGTCTCTCCGACCTGCCTTTCCAAACTTGGTGGATTTTTCAAAGTTTCACAGGTTCACGTGTTCTCGGGTTCAAGAAAGTTTAAAATCATTTGTCGATCCCCTCCATTCCTGCTACCTTCCTCCCTTCCCAATGGACATTAATTATTCTTTCAAAAGTGAAAACCGAACAAACATGTTCGAAAATATTGGATTTAATAAGAGGAAATATTGAGGATGTCTTCCATTAAAATGCATAGACATGAGAATATTATGGGATCTGGTAATTTTTTTTTCCTGCATTTTGAATTTGCAAAAAAACAAAATATTGGCTCTTTTATCTTTTTTAAAGGCTTCATCATAGTAACAGTCCAATACTGTACTACCTCGCTTCCATCAATGAATGTGTCATCCACAGAGGCCTCCACGCCATGTCCCTCTTTAATACTGTGCATATGTTAGATGCTGTCAAATTTGAGAATCTGCTCGGATATGGGAATGTTAATACATGCTATTAGTCATTATTCAATGCACATATTCGAAAATATTGGCATTAATAAGAGAAAATATCAAGAGCATTTGTCATTAAGATGAATTAAACCAATATCTATGGAAGATCATACTGTCATCCTCCAACGTTGCTTTTAAATACTTATTTCCATTTCTCTCTATCATCAAAGAGTTGGGATTTAGGGTTCCTTCGTTCTAATGTTCCTGGTCATGGACATGTAGAACAACTTAGAGATTCCATTGAGGCCCAAATTAAAGAAGAGAGACTAGTTTTATGTGACATGAGCTTTGAGCCAAAAAAAAAACTCTCTTATCCAACAGAAACTCAGACAGGGGAAAAAAAAACAAGTATCCTCTGCTTGGTGTTCTCCCTGTATTCAATGCTTTGGTTGGTTGATAAGCCTGCATGGATATTTGTTTGTTGATATTCTTTGTTTTCTTTCTAGGAGTTGGAAGGGATTTTCAGGTCACCTACAAAATACTCCTTCGTTGAAGTATATAATTTCTTCCAACAACACATATTTGGCAAGTGTATCGAAGTCTGCAGAGCACATAAGAATTTGTCTTCCTTAGGGGTGTCTCACTTACAATGGATTGCAAAATGGTATGTGATATTCGAAAATGACATGAAATATTACTCCATTCACGAATGTACCTAGAAGCAGGTAAGAGAAACTGTATGGGTGGATTAAATTAACATACTAAAAGCACAAATGTTTCTATTTCAAAATTTGTTGAGCTACTTCTGGGTGTGGTAATAGACTTGACAGAAAGCCATGTTCTTTGTCAAAGTTTGTTCACTGTCCTCTGGATGTAGTTATAGACTCCACATACAATCAACTGTGTATCGCTACTGTAGATTTTTTTATTTTACTACTCCTACGCATATAACTGGATTATGGACTTTGCAACATTTTCTGAGGATTACTTTATACTACCACCTTCTGCAAGAGGTTTCATGTGTTTAGGTAATGATTTGGTTTCTAAATGTCACCTTTTACTACCACCTTCATGTAATCATCTTATTTCATTCTTTAGAAGAGACCTTAATGTAGTGGTCTATTTCCAGATCTGTTTCAACCTAATGTAAATCTTCCTACTATTTCCCTTGCATTGGATGGGGAAAATGCATTTCTTTTGTTGCAGTTTATGCGATATTTGATAACAAAAAAAATGAATCTTCAAACCATACAATTTATTTTTTATTAGATATAGAGAAATGCATTTTTTTATAGATACGCCTTTTTGAAAACTTTTAGGCGTTGTTTGGGGTTCACGTCCTTCAAGGATGTTAAGTAATCACAAAATTACTATTGTTTGTGCCAATGCAATTGAGCCATCATCCACTATGGAAATTGAATTAACATTGCAATGCCAGATAATAGATGTATTCCATGTGCCTAATGTCAAGGTCATTATCACATAGGACACCCAACGTCCAAAGATTTATGGAGTCAAACCAACAGTATAGATTTCGTGAGAAAACAACACTAAAGTCGATGTTCTTTGTAGGTCTGACAATCCTACAGTTTAAGTACTTTGACAATGACAACCCTGCTTGTTCACCACATTGTCATAGTGCATTCAGTAGCATTGTTCCCACTACCACCACCAATGTCAATGTACGTGGTTGAAGCTATCTGGAGCCTTGGGTCACCGCCTATGTGGATGCATGAAGGTGATTGTATATCGAGTCTCTTGTTGCATCCATAGGTTGCTCAACACTATTTGACATAGAAACTGGTTGTCTGTCAATTCTGTTACAACTTTGGCATAAAACATTATGTAATTTTAGAATATTGATTCAAACGTCCATACAGTTTCTCACATTGGTTGGTATCCATTTTTATAATTTTCTACTGAGTGTATTTGGGCATGGAGTAATATTTGGTGTCACCTCCAAACATTCTAGACCTTTCTGTGGGCCACCATGTCTTCCACCCCTACGATGAAAGATATATTATGATGCTATCTGCAGTATTTGATACAATTTCCAGACCTGTGCTGTTGGAATAAGTCATGTACTTCAACAGAAGAACATTTTGCAACTGGATTGGATGTTCCTTTCAATTTACTCTAATAAACAAATAAGTTCAACATAAAAATCTTCAGGCAGGCTTTTCAACCAAACACATGATCGAATACAGGGAGAATAGTAGTCAGAACATACTTGAATTTTTTTCCTATTTCGGCTTTTGTTGCCTAACAGGTTTTGTTTCTGCCATAATTGACGTCACACAAAATGACTCCCTCAACTTTGAATTGGGCCTGAATCGCATTTCTAAGTTGTCTCGGATGTCAATGGTCAGGAACATTACAAGGAAGGCACCTTAAACCCCAAGTTTTCGACGACAAAGGGAAATTAATACTTAACAAAGAATGGAATGTTGAATAACCATCCAATGCAAGCAGGCCATATCTAGAAGAGACAAGATATTCAAAAAAACTAGGATAGATCTAGTTGGCATCACCAATTAAGTCCATGACCTGAAATTGATATTCGACTCGTTGTTTTTTACAAATCAAGGATTTGATTGTCAAGAAGACTATCAACAAGCTTCATTATTGTACATATTTTTTATTGGTTGGCGGAAAGAAAAATCAAAATCATTGTGGTAAATAATCTTAGCTATATTTTGTAACCCATCTTATTTGAATTTAGAATATTTATTTATTTATTTATTTTATGGTGTTTTCCAATCTCTGGTGTTGCATTTCATTTTATTTTGTACCTTTTTTTTGTGTTTCATTAAACATGGACGACAAGATTTTCTTTCTGTTGCCCAGTACTTCAAATTAAATAAAGGCCACTCTGTTCATTTCTTACATTTTACATGGAAGAATAATTTTTCATCGGCCATACTTATGTGGCGGTGACTCTATACTTAAATAAATAAATTGGAGGACCCGTCCTACTTTCATTCTTCGGGTCCCGTAAATAGAATGAATTAATGACTAGTACAACAAGGTAACTCAAGTGTTGATGATGTTCCTCTCCAATACGTTGCATATATTGTAGCTTCTTCTATTTGATAATATCCATGAATATATACTAATGAGTACTATTGGAATAAATATAAAAATTTCATCTTGGACAAAACTTAGCCAATTATCTGGCCACCGGGTCCCGGGTTTGTGGTATCCAACACCTATGTCCCATGTTCCGTCATATACATCTTGCAACCAAAGAACTTCCTTGATCTGCAATTTATGCTTTAACTAGTGAGAACTCATGAGGGGTTCGAAAAGATTGGCATTAATAAAGGAACAATAGATTTTCTTCCGTGTGATACTTAGCCCTTTTCCCGTTTTCTTCTTCCCATTTATTATTGCTTTCTGGTTATATACTTAGTCTCCTTTCTATGATCGCGGGTTACAAGGTTGGCGGGATAACATATCTTCATATCCATCTATATCCTCACATGACGAATCCGACCGACCATTGTTCCTTTCCATACTTAGCCAATTTTATGGCCACAATTGTCGGGTTGTCGCATTCGAACTCCGTTGCTTCTTGTTGTGTTATATGCATCTTGTACTAAAACATTATGTGGTTTCAACCAAATTGGCGAACCGAACAACATCCTTCAGATTGGGAGATGATTTACATTTGAAACATAAATAATCTATTAATATATATTAACATGAACACTATTGAAATAAATATCAAAACTTTCTCTTGGTCAGTACTTAGCCAATTACCTGGTCACCAGGTCTTGGGTTCGCGGTATCCAACACCTATGTCCCCTGTTTTTTCATATACATCTTGTAGCCAAAGAACTTCCGTGATATGCAATTTATTCTTTTACTAGTGAGAAACCAATAGGGGTTCGAAAACATTGTCATTAATAAACGAAAAATGGATTTTCTACTGTCAGATACTTAGCCCTTTTCTCCTTTTCTTCTTCCCATCCATTATCGCTTTTTGTTTATATACTTAGTCTCCTTTCTATGATCACGAGTTGCAGGGTTGGCGGGATGACATATCTTCATCTCCATCTATATCCTCACATGATTAATCCAACAGACCGATGTTCCTTTCCATACTTAGTCAATTTTATGGCCGCGATTGTCGGGTTGGTGCATACGATTTAGCCTTTTCTTCTTCCCATCCATTATCGCTTTCTGGTTATATACTTAGTCACCATTCTATGATATCCAGTTTCAGGGTTGACGGACTGACATATCTTCATATCCATCTATATCCTCACATGAGGAATCCATCCGACTGTTGTTCCTTTCTATACTTAGCCAATTTTATGGCTGCGGTTGTCGGGTTGGTGCTTACGAACTCAGTTTCTTATTGTTCCGCGATATACATCTTTCACTAAAAACTTTTTTGATCTACAATTCCACCATGATCTCCTCGTATACGTTAAATTTGCTCAAGGTATCTATCGCTGCCTTCCATCCCCACTAACTTCGCGTCCTTCCAAATATACATTAACTATTCTCTTATTAGTGACAACTGAACACACTGGTACAAAAGAATTGGCACCCAGTCCTCTGCCATATACAAATTGACTATCTAACTTTGACATTGTCCCCTCTTCCGTGTTACACATTATGCATTCAAAAGTTCCGACCTATACAATTGGACCATCGGGGCCTCGTGTCTTCTGGGGAAACCTTGTCACCATATTTTGGATCCTATCACGGGTTCTAGCGTTGGCGAGCTGACATATATTTATCTCCATCTATATCCTCACATGAAGAATTCGACCGACCATTGGTCCTTTCCATAATTAGCCAATTTTATGCCTGCGATTCCCAGGTTGGCGCTTTCGAACTCTGTTGCTTCTTGTTCTGTAATATACATATTTCACTCAAAATTTATGGGATCTACAATTCTACTATGGACTCCTTAGCCCTTTTTCCCTTTTCTTCTTCCCGTGTATTATCACTTTCTGGTTATATACTTAGTCTCCTTTCTATGATTATGAGTTCCAGCATTGGTGGGATGACATATTTTCATCTCCATCGATATCCTCACATGACGAATCTGACCGACCATTGTTCCTTTCCATACTTATCTAATTTTATGAACACAGTTTCCAGGTTGGCGCTTTCGAACTCTGTTGCTTCCCTTTCTATGACCGTTGGTTCCAGCATTGGTGGGCTAACATATTTTCATCTCCATTGATATCCTCACATGACGAACCTAACCAACCGTTGTTCCTTTGCATAATTAGCCAATTTTATGGCTGCGGTTTCCGAGTTGGCGCTTTCGAACTCTGTTGCTTCTTGTTTCATGATATACATCTTGCACTCAAAACTTCTGTGATCTACAATTCCACGGTGGACTCCTTGAACTCGCAAGCTTCACTATACCACGGTTCACAATTTTTTCAAAGTATATGTCGCTGCCTTCCATCCCCACTAACTTCCTGTCCTTCTTAATATACATTAGTTATGCTCTTACTATTGACAACTGAACACACCGGTACGAAACATTTGGCATCAGACCCTCCGCAATATACAAATTGACTACCAGATTCCGACATCGTCCCCTCTTCTGTGTTACAGAGTATGCATTCAAATCTTCACAGTGATACAATTTGACCTTCGGGGCCTCACGTTTTCTAGGGAGACCTTGTCACCCTATTTTGGATCCTCGTGTTGACGGGTTCACGAAATCTCCAATTCTTAGTCATTGTTTCGGGTTGGCACTTTTGAACTCTGCTTCTTCTTGTTCCGTGATATACATCTTGCACTCAAAATTTCTGTGATCTACAATTCCACCGTAAAATCCTTATCCTTTTTTCCCTTTTCTTCTTCCCGTGTATTATCGTTGTCTGGTTATATACTTAGTCACCTTTCTATGATCGCGGGTTCTAGTGTTAGTGGGATGAAATATCTTCATCTCCATCTACATCCTCACACGATGAATCCGACCGATTGTTGTTCCCTTCCATACTTATCCAATTTTATGGCCGTGATTGTTGGGTTGAAGGTTTCAAACTATACTGCTTCTTGTTTCGTGATATACATCTTACACTCAAAACGTCTATGATCTACAATTCCACCGTGGACTCCTCGAACTCGCAAGCTTCACTCTACCATGATTCACAAATGTTTCAAATTATCTGTCACTTCCTTCGATCCCTACTAACTTCCTGTCCTTCCTAATATACATTAGTTATGCTCTTACTAGTGACAATTGAACACACTAGTATGAAACAATTGGCATCCGGCCTTCTGCAATATACAAATTGACTACCAGATTCTGACATTGTACTATTACATATATGCATTCAAATGTTCCGAGCGATACAATTTGACCGTCAAGGCCTCACGTCTTCTGGGGAGACCTTATCACCCTATTTTGGATCGTAGTGTTGACAGGTTCACGAAATCTCCAATTCTTAGTCATCATTTCAGGTTGGCACTTTTGAACTCTATTGCTTCTTGTTCCATGATATACATCTTGCACTCAAAATTTCTGTGATCTACAATTCCACTGCAGACTCCTTAGCCCTTTTTCCCTTTTCTTCTTCCCATGTATTATCACTTTCTGGTTATATACTTAGTCGCCTTTCTATGATCGTGGGTTCCAACGTTAGCAGGATGACATATCTTCATCTCCATCTATATCCTCACATGATGAATCTGACCGAACTCTGTTCCTTTCCATACTTAGCCAATTCTATGGCTGTGGTTGCTGGGTTGGCGCTTTCGAACTCTGCTTCTTCTTGTTCTTTGAACTAAAATTCCACCGCAAACTCCTCAAACTCGCAAGCTTCACTCTACAATGGTTCAAAAATGTTTCAAAGTATCTATTGTTTCCTTCCATCCCCACTAACTTCCTGTCCTTCCTAATATACATTATTTATTCCCTTACTAGTGACAAATGAACACACTGGTATGAAATAGTTGTCATCCGACCCTCCACAATATACAAATTGACTACCGGATTTTGACATTGTCCCCTTTTTTGTGTTACAGATTATGCATTCAATTGTTCCGAGCGAACCTCTTTCGATAATTAGCCATTCCTTACTTGTTGTTTCGTGTCCTCGCCACCTTCCTGCTTTTTGGAAATGCAATTGGTAATATTTAATGCTACAACTTCGTTGTTCATGAACCTTAAACATGTCATTAATGACCAACCTCTCTTCCATGGTACACATTTTGCATTGAAGTCCCCAAACATACAATTTAACCTTCGGGAAGTCATGTCTCCTAGGGAAACCATTATCGCCTTGATTTTGATGCCCATCCGATGACTTTCCATACTTGCCCATTTAATGGAATCTCTTTCGTGGTTCCTCAGGTTGGCGGGTTCACGAAATCTCCAATTATTAGGCTCTGTTTACTGTGCCCGACCAAGGTATACTGCCAATAGTTCATCATGCAACATCTGTATTAACCTCCATTAAAAAGAAAAAGTATAGACAAGACATTGAAATTTAATTAAAGCTCGACTCGTCCAATTTAAATTAATTTATCTTCTCTTGTTTTCTCTTTATGTGATATATATTACAAGTGTCAATATATTAGAAAAAATGAATCCACCCAGCTGTTTCTCTATTCCATACTTAAGCCACTTTTTTCGATTGCGGGCTCCGGGATAGGCGGGCTCACATTTGCACCTCCATTGTTCTGTGTCCTGCAAACATTACCCAAACTTTCATGATATACAAATTGGTCTTTGGATTGTCCTATCATACCCTCTTCGGTGTTACGCGTATTGCACTCAAAATGTTCTGAGACATACAATTTGACCCTCGTGCCCTCACCTCGAACAATTGTACTTTGTAACCCTATTTTGAAGCCCACCCAACCGTTTTAAAATTAGACACTCAATTTATTTTTTGCATCCCCGCGACCTCCGTACTTCTTTCTTAATATGCAATTTGTAACATTTCATGCTAACATCTCACCATGCAGGAATCGTCAACATTGTCATTAATGAGAAAAATTCTCGAGGAGATCTCTCATTATTACGCATTAAACCAAGATCTGGGGAAAGTTATATTGTCCCTTTCGATTGTTCATCTCAAACACGGGTCGTCGCATTGGCCCATTCAAGAAATCCACAATGCTTAATCGCTCATTTTCATATCCACCATGTTCGCACTTCTATGTGTGCAATTACTAGTCTTTAATGTTAACAATGCATCATGTAATAGCCGTCGAAATTGTCATTAATGAGCGAAAATCTCGAGGAGATCTCCCATTCAAATGCATCAGACCAAGATTTGCATAGTGTTATATTATCCCTTCCAACTTTTCATTTCATTCATTGTCTGGAGAAAACAAATTTTCTTATAAACTTATGGCAGTAGGTCGACATTAGTTTTGTGGAGATACAGTAAATATCTTTGGACATCAGGACTAGAACTTCCAGTGGTATGGGGCATACTTTTACTATTCATATAGTTCCACCCAGAACGAAGTGATTTGGACCTTTGGAATTGATCGTTCAAGCTGCATCCCTAAGGTTTTTGACTGTAAAGAGGTGGTCTCTTGGTGCGCCGAAAAATATATTCCAAGCCAAAGAATTATTCGACTGCGCGACCATTATCCTATTTCTTTGTCACCTCATGTCTTCTGCAAGATGTTAAAATTGTCGGAGCCAAAATTGACTTCCAAAGGAAAAGACTGCAAGAAGTTCCTATAAAACCATGATAATGGGTTGGACATCTTAGCCGAGTTCCTCGAAGACCCGACAACAATTCTTGGATATACCACAAAGTTGCAAGTCAGTTCCTTTAGAAATCCATTACTGGAAATTTCTTGGTTATTTACAAGAATAACAGGACATGCATCCACGACAAGCATTTCCCATACAATTATTTATATTTTTTATTTCACAATCAAGGAACAATTCATTTTTGATTGGGGGAAGATAATTTCCATTGAAATCTGTTCCAAGTTGTCGCGATTTAAAGAATGGAATAAATTTTATATGTCATCCTACTTGGTTTTCACAATAGTACATTGTTTTCCCTTTACCAAACTGTCTCTTTCCAAGAAAATAAACTGTGGATTCGACCCAGTAACATTATGGTACCAGGCCTTGTGGAGGCACAAGGCCTCCCATTTTTTTTTATGAAGTTTTTAATGGATTTGTCTCAGTTTCCAAAGATTTATTGTTAGGGAAGGATGCTCCGCGGATGTCTGGCTAGGAAACCGAATTTTTGAATAGGAAGGGCACACTTGAACAAAACGAAAATCACAGTGTACTAATGGTCTTTGGCTCCAAAGAAAATCCTACTTTCCTTCCATGCCACATCACGGAGAAGATGTTCGTTGCAGAAATAAAAAGGCAATACAACCACTGGTTGCATTTTTTCCATGACAAGAAAAAAAAAATAGTTCATTCCTCTGCCCTGGAAAGTCAGGGACTTCATGTGCATAAACAACAACAAGATTGACGAATTTGCAAGCCATTTCAAGAACTTGAACCTAACATATGCTCAAAGGATAAAAGGGTTCGACCCTAATGGGATTTTTCGAGAACATTTACTAGCAGTTGGATTTAGTAGATATTTTATCCATAGACACCTGATTGGAGATAGGGACAGTGATGACTGAATTGTATAGACAACAGGGAAAAGAATTTGGTGAGAAGAGTGCCCAGTCCCCCGCCAACACTCCCAAGAGAACGACATCATGGAGCATCGCTTCAATGGCCCACCCCAGTAAGAAAGCAACCCAGAGATATTCAAACGAAGGAGGAGATAAGAACCCTCCTCGCATAAAAATTGATAGTTCTCACAAAATTCCACTGACGAAGAAAAGAAAAAACATTGTAGGGCATGTAGACGAACCTGAAATTTAAAGTGAACAGTTGCAACTTGAAATTGAAACTGAGCACATGCACAAAGTTGTTTCGTCCGCAATGGAAATAGCTGAGACCAACATTTTTGACGAAGATGAATCCTTCATATTCCATAGTGTTGTTTTTTATTACCAATCTAAAAATATGGTTATTGAAAAGAGAGATGTAACAAATAGGAAAGGAAAATATTGCATAGAGATTAACTTTAGGAAAATGTGGCCATTCCAAATCTCCCTATTTCACCGTGTAACCAGTGATTCTCTTGATGATTCCATTGGAGGAATTGAAGTGAAGAATGCTAGACTGAAAGACCGCGCCAAGGAATTTGAGGAGGCTTTCATTGCTACCCCATAGTTTTCCATTCCTTTAAAAAAAACTGTGCCTGCTACCACTGCAGCCAAGATAAAAGTATCCTCCACCCTCCTTGCATCGTCTAGAGCCCTTGTAGAAAATAACATCAAGAAAAGAATGCAGCTAGTTATTGAAGCCCGGGAAACATCACAAAATATAGCTTCCTTCTGAAAGAGGGAAAATGATTTGTAGAAACATTTGTAGACGAATTTAAAAAATGATCAACGTTTTTGTGAACAGGTGTTGACTCCTTTTGCTAACCATGCCATTAACACCTCAGATCTGAAAAGAAGACAAGAGAATATCCCCTCCCCATAGTGGACTAAAAAATTAAAAACATGTTGGCAAAATAAAGTTAAGAACCTGGAGCTCATTTTCGAATCATGTAAACAAGCCATATTAGAAAATGAAGAATTATTCACAAACCTTATCAAAATAGACTTAGCCGGAAGTACCAATGAGGTTCAAGACCCAAAATTAATTCTCAAATCCTTGTCAATGACCAAAGAAGCCTTCAATGAACAAATTGATATTTTAAAGGGGTTGTCT
This sequence comes from Picea engelmannii, assembly GCA_009831015.1. NCBI lineage: Eukaryota > Viridiplantae > Streptophyta > Pinopsida > Pinales > Pinaceae > Picea > Picea engelmannii. The sequence continues at coordinate 109,820 of ML801892.1, read as the reverse complement.
TTCAAAAAGTTTTACGACATCGTTGAATATTGTGTAGATGAGCTCGAGAGTTGGGTACTATACTATTCGGCACACATTGAAGAAATTGAACAGATTCTACATAGTATTTCAATGGATCTAGGGAAATTAGAAAACGAACTTTTCGACATAGAAATCCAGGATGAAATCAACGTGGTCCCCATGAGAAACTGCATTCAATAATGGCTCCAATTGAGAATGGGCAACCTCATCTAGGAAGGGAAACAACCAGTTGACACGATTCCAGTGACCATCGACGACAACAACAAAAATGCATCGGATTCATAGTAAGTCTATACTGATCTCATCTTGTTTTCTTTATCAATCCAATTATTATACCTCTTTAAATAGAAAACACTAACCAAAAACTCATAACTTCCAATTTCTTCTTTTAAGGTCTTCCTGTCTACCGTCGCACACTTCTTCTTTCTACATTCCTAATTCTTGTACTTATTTCTTTTTATTGTCCATGGGAGCCCCAATCCCAGTCTATATGACAAACGCATTTAAATTTGTAGAAATATGGAACAAATTCCATTTTTGATAAATTCCAAAGAAAACTAATCCAGGAATGCTAAATTTATTGTGTCCAGGAACCTTTGTTGCAAGACATTATTAATGTTCTATTGTATTTGAATGTTTAATGTGTATGCTTCAGAAATACCTTTGTTGAAATACATTATTAATATTCTATTGCATTTTTTGTTTGAAACAGAAACAAAAGTATGGAAATTCCATTGTTGATAAATTCCAAAGAAAACTAATCCGAGGATGCTAAATTTTTTGTGTCCAGGAACCTTTGTTGCAAGACATTATTAGTATTCTCCTTTTCACTTATCGTGTCTTTTTCAGAGCTTTGGATTTGTACTACCTCATTTCCACAATTAAATTTTTTGAAAGTTTATGTTAAATAGTTTTGTATGAAATTGTAAATTCTGAAATAACCTTTATTGCTTCATAAATATGGAACAGATCCAACCTTTGTTTTATATTCTATTTTATTTGTTGCAAATCATTTAGACACGTACCATGTTTAAACTATATACACCCTAGGAAAAAAACTTCATCGTTCACATATTAACATGGCGCTCACGCTGCCACAAAGTCATCCTCTGCATGGATACCATGTGTACTTCAACTTGCTTCCCATTCCAACCTAGCAGGGACTACGTTGCCATGCAACACTTGTTTATATTTATATTTTCTCTTTTAATTATATTATTTACATTTTCAAATACCATTTTAATTTTTATTTAACTTATATTTTTATTAATTATTTTCTCATAAATTTATACTTTTACATAATTGAATTTTGTTTCCCTTTTCTCTACGAATATATAAAATTTCTTATATTTCTTTTTAACTTCTACTTATGTAATAATGTAAATTTTATTTTCAATATCTCTCACTATATTTTAACCTTTTATTTTGAATGTTAATACTTACCATACATTTTTTAATTTTACTTACACTTTTGAGTTTATCGTATTTATTAAATTTACTATAAAAATTGCTAGATACATAATTAATATAATTTAGTATGATAGATTAGGATTATATTGTAATAAATATCTTTATGGTGTAATGCAAAGTTCCTAGGATAAACTAGTGTTTGAAAAACGTCAAAATTATATTGTTTGAAGTAATTTTAAGATATACGATGGTAAAATAAAAATGACATTTTAGATAAATTTATTGTTTTTCAGCAAATACTAAAATATACAATTTTATTTGATGAAAGAATTTTGATTTGAATTTAGTGAATTTTTTTTATTTAGAAAGAAGAAGAAAAAATGTTGATTACACTTTAATGTTAAATTTAATAAAATAACAAATTGATTTAATTTTATTTAAATTCTCATTATGAAAAATAAATTAAAAAAACAAATAAGTGGAAAACGTTGATGACACTTCAAAGATAAATTTGAAAGAATAATAAATTGGAAATGAGTTATTTAGTACTTTAATTTATTTTTAGTATAAAAAGATCAAAAATAAATTAAAAAACAAATAAATGGAAGATATTGATGTCAATTGGATTTAGTTTTGGTGGTTGGGATAAATGATTGTTATCCTCCTTGTCATGGTTCAACTCCCACAAATGACAAGTTGAGCTAGTAACAAGTATATATTTGTAATAACTTCTAGCCTTGAAATATAGGTTATATATCATTCATGAGCTAGAATAATTTTTTTATTCTTTTTCATAAAAATAAAATGCTTGCTTTATATTTTGATAAAGAAAAATATAACGAACATTAGATTCATGTATAGAAATTTACAAATATAAAATATATATTATAGGGTTATGTTTAAATGTAAGGTGACAAAATCCCAACTATAAAGTTGTTGGTCTCAACAACAACATAAAATTTGTGGTCTATAATTTTTTCTAATATTAAGTAAAAGGTAAATTAATAGAATAAATTGATATAAAGAGAAATGGAGGAAAGTATACGAGGCCCATTTTAGTGGTAGGTCTCAGTTTTGATATTTGGGGTCTATAACCTTTTATAGCCAATTTGAGGAATCAAATGACACTTTTTGGAGCAAAAAAATTGTGAGCATAGAACATATCCCCTTGAAGTTATTCTACACATTGATCTAGCTTTCCAATAGAGTGAAAATCACCTCAATTGAAGTTCATATGAAGAAGTTGTGCCTCCTACAAGTCAACTTACCTTGTTAAACACCATGGTACCAAGTGGATGTCATATCAATCCCCATTACTCACATGTGGGGCTAGTGACATGTGGACTTTCAAGAATATTCTAAAAGGTCCAAAACCTGAACATTAATTTAGGGTTGATGCATGAAAAAAACCCTAACCCTAAACTTCTATCAAACTATGTTAAACATTGGGTTGCTAGGAAGAGAAGGGGTTCTATTCTTTTAGCATTGTACTTGTTCCATAGTTGGGAAATGCATCTAGTGTTGGAATACTAAGAGGAGGGGTGAATCAATATAAACACAATTAGTACTTTTAATCATAACATAAAACCTCCAATAAATATCATGATCATTCAATATATCATCAACACCATAATTCAATGCATAGACATCACATAAACACAATACACCCGAATTTTACATGGAAACCCAATGTGGGAGAAAACCACATAATGATTTTCTTATTTATCAAAGAGTACATTCATTGGAAGCACCAACTTCCTATTTCTCTAGCTACAAATGGAAGGAGGATCCAACCCTCTATTTACAGGATGCAACCTAAAGGAAGCTCCAAATCTCTAATATTACCGAATTCAACCGAAAGGAGGCTACAACCCCCTTTCCTTTCCCCGTCCAACTACCCTGAAATATAGATGTAGACCAATATGTCACTACCTTTTTCATTGATTACCCGTTGTTGTTATTGTTTATGATATTTATGTTGTTGCTACTGATATCGATATCCCTTTAAGACTATAACCACACATACCTCATACCAAGATTCACAAGAGAGTTATCCAAATCAAATGCTTATGAATCACTAAGACATATTTTTTCTTGATTTCTTCATAATACTCACCCTAACACACACAGGAAGATATACCTTCAACCTATAGCTGACCTGCGTTTTAGATCCCTAATCTTCAACAAATTTTCTTCACATGTCCACAACCCTATACACTGTCTCCTTGTGGGTATCCGTGCTTTTCTTCACTACAACCCATGGATGTACACACATTTGCTCCTGAAAGCCACAAATGTTTTCAAAGAAACTTCGTTTGTAACTTCTTTTCCATATGCTCAGATCTTGCAAAATTATTGCTTCACTGGACTTCTCTGCCTTCAACTCACTGCCTCAGATATCCAACCTATATTCTTAGAAGTGATTCACATAATTCATCTTCAATTGATTCATGATGACATGCAACTCACATGCAATTTGTTAACTTTTGTTTACAATTACTTTAACATGCGATTGACATGCAACTTGTTATTTTCTATTTGAAGTTACTTTACCTTGACATGCAACCTATTAACTTGTTGTTCAAGGGTTGACATCAATGACAACCAATATTTCAAAAGTTCAATGACAAACAATCTTTCAACAATTAAACTTCTGACAATTAGTTAAACTTTCAAAAATTAATCAATCTTTCAACAATCTCCCCCTTTGGCATTGATGTTAACACTTAGACACAACAATTCTCATGCTCATGTTGGCTCCCCCTATTTGGATGCCTCTTCTCTTCCTTTCCATCCCTATGCTTTTATCCCCCCCTTTGACATTAATGGAAAATTATGACTTATCCTTGGGGCTACTCCCCCTGTATATATGCTTCTAAAGAAATACTGATGTTTCTCTTCATGGTGCTTCCTCGTGTAAATATCTGATAAAAAACATTAAAAAATAATTCAAGTCTTTTATGATTACTACTTCTCTCCCCCTATCTTACTGTGCCAACTTCCATGTAGATCACTGTGGGGCTAAAACTACTCCAAGTTTTTGTCGAAGATACTCAAAAGTCTCCCTCAAAACAAGTTTGGTGAATATAGATCCACAATCTGTTCTCTTATCCCAACATACTCTACCTTGATGTTATTCTCTATAAAATGTTCCTGTAGAAAGTGAAACTTGATCGGAATGTGTTCTGTCTTAGAATGCATCACTGGATTCTTAGAGAAACTTATAGCATTCATGTTATCACATACTATCCGAATAGGCTCATCATATTCCACATGTATGTCCTGGAAATTTTTCTTCATCCATAGAACCTGTGTAAAAGAGGTTGTTGCTACAATATACTCTTCTTATGCTATGGAAAACAACACTGAATATTTTTTCTTTCTCAACCAGGATATCAGACAATCACCCAAGTAAAAGGTTGCTTCACTTGTACTTCTTCTATCATCAACACTTCCTACCCAATGTGCATCTGTGTATGCAACTAGAGATAGATCATTACCTTTCGGATACCATAATCCTTAGTATTTTGTTTCTTTGAGATATCTAAATACTTTTTTTACATCCATAACATGTGTTTCCTTCGATGTTTCTTGAAATCTTACCATTTGTCCAACTTCTTGCATCAAATCCGGTCGCAATGTCATTACATAGAGTAAACTTCCAATCATCGATATGTGGAGTCTTTGATTTTCATCCTTGGATATATCATCTTTGCTCAATTTGAAACTAGTCTGCATGGGAGTACTTATGGGCTTGCAATCTACCATACCAAACTTATTTAAAATTTCTTTGATATACTTGGTCTGTGATATGAAAATACCTACATCTTGTTGACATATGTAGAGTCCCAAAAAGAAAGATAACTCACCAAGTAATGACATTTTTAATTCATTCTACATATCTTTAGCAAATTTTTGACTCATCCTGTCATCATCACTTTAAAAAATAATGTTATCAACATAAATTTCAATTATCAATATACTATCTTGATTTACCTTTATGTAGAGATTGTTGTCTGCATTGCCTTTCCTGAACCCTTGTTGTTGTAGACACTTGCCCAATATTGAATACCATTCTCTAGGGGCTTGTTTGATTTTATGTTGTGCCTTCTTCAATTTGGAAACACAATCTTCATTTTCTGACAGTATAAATCCTTTTGTCTATTCGATGTAGACTTATTCTTCTAGTTCTCTGTTTAAGAAGGCCTATTTTACATCCATCTGATATACTTTGATTTTGTTTGAACATGCATAAGCCAAGATCAGTCTAATTGCTTCCATTTTGGACACTAGGTAAAAAGTTTCTTCAAAATCTATTCCTTCAACCTGAGCATATCCCTTGCATACTAACCTTTCTTTATTCCTAGTTACATGTCCATCCTCATTCAACTTGTTTCTTAATACCCATTTTGTGCCAATCACATTCTTATCCTTAGGCCCTGGAGCAAGTTCCCATGTTTCATTCTTCCTTATCTAATCCAGTTCTTCTTCCATAACTTTTATCCAGTATTCATTAGTGTTTCCTTCTTTAAAAATGCTAGGTTTGACTATGGGAAATAGTGCTAGATTCCTTTGTTCTAGCGAGCATAATTTTCTTTGGGTTTCAACTCCTGGATATTTGTTCCCAATGATCTGTTCCAATGGATGATTTTTTTGCACTTGCCGGCTAGGAGTTTTAGGAGATATCTGAAGATTTTACAGTCATATTCCTCTTGCTCTTCTTTTGGATGCTCTTCTTCTTCTACTACTTCTTTCAAATCCTCTTCTCCTTCCTTCTCAGCTGATTCTTTTCTTTATTATTTGGTCTTTCATATGCTTATATCGTCAATCTATACATCAATGCTTTCCATTATTATGTTGATTCTCAGATTGAAACACTTTTATGCCTTGCTTTTGCTTGAGTACCCTAAAAATATCCTTTGTCAACTCGGGAGTCAAATTTTCCAATCCTGTCATCTTCTCTGTTGATATAGAACTTTCTTCCAATTACTCTAAAATGATTTACATTTGCCGGTCTTCCTTTCCATAGCTCGTAGGGAGTCTTATCACTATTACTTCTGAGCATTCCTATGTTCAAGATATGAAATTATGAATGTACTTCTCGTGCCCAAAATATGCCACCCAACTTGGAATATTTCAACATGGTTATGGCCATCTCCTGTACTGTCCTATTCTTTCTTTCAACAACTCTGTTTTGTTGAGGCATCTTGGTTGCTGATAATTTCCTTTTTATCCCATGTTCTCCAAAAAAATCCATGAATTTTTCGATGAAAAATATCCACCATTGTCTGATCTCAAGCATTTTATTTTCAGATCTTTCTCTATTTCAACCATCTCTTTGTATATCTTGAAGTGTTCGAATTCCTCTAACTTCTTCCTGAGAAAGAAGACTATACTCATTCTTGTGTAGTCATCAATCAGTAACATGAAGTATTGTTCACCATTTAATCCCTTTTTTCTCATTGGTCCACATATATCAGTATGTACAATCTCTATTGGTTTTTTCGTTGAGTACTCCTTTGATTTGAACTTGGTCCTGGTTTGTTTTCCCTGTATACAATGCTTACATTAAGTATTCACTAGCTTTCAAATTTCAGGCATTTCCTTTACTTCTTATTTCTATTGATTTTGACAAGATTTTCAAAGTGCATGTGATCCATTCTTCTGTGCCAGAGATAACTTTCATTTTCCTTTACTAAAAAAAAATTCTTTACCATTTTCATTCAAAAAACATATGTTGTTCAGATTCCTTGTTTTTCTTTCCACTAACCTTCTTGATCCTTCTTTCCTAATGTTGTTTGGAGTCCTTGATCACACATTTGACTTACACTTAGAAGATTTTGTTTCATAACTTCGACTAGTAGAACGTTTTCTTCCATAGCATCTTTGCTTCCAAGATTAATTGTGCCTCTACCTATAATTTTAGTTGAATGATTATTTCCAAATTAAACTGGTCCACCTCTTTCTTTTCCAGAGTTAGAAACTCATTCCTTTCACCTATCATATTCTTTGAACAACCACTGTCAACATACCAATTAATTTTCCTTTGTTGCGCTTGTAGAGAAAACGAGCATTAATTTTTCTTTCTTTTCCATATCTATTGTCGTTCCAATATTGGGTTGTTAATGTTCTGCTTTGATTCCCTGAGTGGAATAATCAATCTACAATTATTCTCTATGTGACAAAAATTGTTGCATTTTTAGCATTCCACTTCATTTCTCCATGAACAAAAACTGGTTTGGTTTATGTTGTATGCTTCATAACATTTTATGGGATAACTATTATTCAAGTACACTATATAGTTTCTTAGATTCTTGGCATAGGACCTACAATTTACAGCTTTAGGTCAAAAAATAACACAATTAAAACAATGACCATAAAGAAATCATTGATACCTAGGAGTAGATGATCTTCTTTGCGATGCACTCCTTCTGAATTTTTCTTATTGAGTCATCTTTAATTTTGGAATGTTCTTCTTTGGGGGCTTGCATTCTTCCTTCTTGACAGAATCTTTAACAATCTCTGCATAGCTTCTTTTTCCCACTTCTTGTTCTATTGTCTTGGAGTTCGATTCTTTCTCATTTTGTACTTGATTGTATCCTAGTCTAGATCTGTCATCGGATGGTATTTGACTACTGATTATTTGATCCAATAGTCTAGTGCTCTTCTACTGCATATCCTTCTTCTGAATATATTTCCTTGAATAGACTATTTCTGCTTCCAATCATTTTCTTCTTTTCTTCTAACTAACTTCTAATTATTTCCTCGATTATGATGTCTTCTTCTATTTGAATTTTAGACTCGTGATCATCTTCTCTATTTCTTCAGAGTTGGAATTATGATATCCCTCTTTCATTTTTAACTATTCCTTTAGTGACTTGTTTTTATTTCTTTCCTTCCTAAGTTCTTCTAATGCACTAATTAGCTTTGCTCTATGTAATGCCCCATATTTTGACCTTAGGTAGTTAGAACATTGTTGTTTGCTAATCTTAATAATTCAAAGTTTAGCATTATTTGGAGTCAATTAGACTTGGTTAGACATTGAGATGTGTACCTCTAGACATATTTGTATGTTACATGATATATGCTCATGAAAAAGATAGTTATTTGATTATTTGAACATGAAAATTAAAAGGGGTAAGTTCGGTACATGTATACCAATTCAAGTTATGTTGTGAATGTATAATAGATGCAATGCATGATGTAAATAGGAATACATTTCTTAATTGAG
>ML801892.1:65267-90012 GCA_009831015.1 Picea engelmannii | reverse complement strand
AGGTTGTGACATTTTTGGAAGAGATGATTCTTGTGATAGTTTCCTTTGAGCATTTGTGCTTTGCTGTTCTTGGGGTCACGGGCACGGAGGGCCAAGAAACCGAAAGGTTTCTTGGAGATAGGAAGCCGGCTAGGCTCCTAGTTTGCAGGGAGGATTCCGTTGTTTCACTCTGGGCAAGAGGGAAAAGAATACTTGGAAGCGCCCAGGACTACAGTACAACCGGTGAGCTTCAACAAGCTAAGGAGGAGGTATTTTTCAGTGATATTTTTCTATTGATGTTTTGAGTATACTTATGTTTTAAGTTCATAAATCTTAAAGTTAGCCTACTACTTATTTCATCATGTTATTAGATTTATCATTGAGCAAATGTAGAATAATTGTGTAAATGAAAATGGAATAATGCTAAAACGAAGTTGTTATTGTGTATGTGTTTGAATAAATGATTATTTGCTTAGCATATTGTGGATGGGTGCTACACTCTGAGATCAAATTTACCTTCTTATTCATAATTATATTCTACTACCATGAAAAGTACTCTTTCTGAATCACTATCACTATCATTATCCTCCTCGTCTGATGAGGAACTATCCTCCTTTGAGTAGAAACTTTTCTTGAAGAATTTCCTTTTGTTTCTTCTCTTGTTTCCCTTTTGATATTTCTTTTCCCTTTTAGAAACTTATTCTTCATCACTGTCTTTATTATTATGAGGAAATATAGAAGCAAAATGACCAATACCACCATAATTAAAAAACTTCAATGGAAGCATACCTTTATACTTACCAGTTCCTTTCTTTAATTTCCCCACAAAGTTAGCCATCTCTTCATCTTCATCTGAATCATCACTACAACTGCAACTTGGTTTTGAAATTTTCTTGTACTTCTTCTTTGTCTTCTTGTATTCCTTATATATGCTTCCTTTTTGACTGATTTCTCCTATTCTGTTCTCATTTCATAGGTTGTAAATATTCTATATAGCTCATCCATGCTCAATGTACCAAGATTTTCTCTTTCTTTTAGGGATGATATTTTAGGATCAAATATCATAGGAAGATACCTCAATACCTTTTGAACAACCACTGATTCATCCAATTCTACTACCAATCCCTTAATAGTGTTAACTATTTCGTCAATTCAAAGAAAGTAGGTTTTTATGTCTTCATCTTCCTTCATCTTCAACTGTTCAAACTCAGGTCTAAAAATTTGAAGCTTAGATCCCTTAACCTTGGAATCTCCTTCATAATTTTTTTGGAGTTTATCCCAAATATCCTTTACACTGTTACAATGCATAACTTTGACAAATAATGAATCAACTAAAATGCTCAGAATAATACCTTTATCCTTTGATTTTTTTTCACTTAGTTTCTTTCCATATCTATCGATTGGGGGAGTAGTTGGTGTTGTATACCCATCTACTATTGATTTCCAAACATCAAATCCCTATGCCTGTAAAAAAATTCATCCTTTTATTCCAGAAGGTATAGTTCTAACCATCAAACATTGGTGCTCCAATCTTAGTGTATTCCACTATCTCCTTCCAATGATTAGACTTCTTCATGAAGGACTTGTTCTGATACCAATTGTTGGACTATTGAGAGGGGGGGTGAATCAATATGAGAACAATTAGTACTTTTAATAATAATATAAAACCTCCAATAAATATCATGAGAATTCAATATTATAACATCTTGCTCCACTAAGCACACTTCTATAGACATATTCTTTGAGGACACTTCCGTGCAAGTGATTCGGTTATGGTACATTGTGATTTTGTTTCGATTATGGGATATATATGATGATGATGATGATGTATTGTGACTTATTTTTATTTTGATGTATATGTATTGGAATATGCTATTGACGATTTTTCCTGAGTGTGCAGGACACATGACAGGTTATGGATGTTGATGGCATCATTGAACTTCCTTGGACTCTGGATTGAGTCAGGGAGTGGATTGTATTTGTTTGAGTATTTCATTTTATTCACATGTGGCATATGATTTATTATAGTATGATTTATGTATATGGATTATTGACATTGTTTTTGTTAGTGGATGCAGGCTTGACGATTCTTGCTAATCCGACTCACGTAAGGAGTAAAGGGGTCATGCACAGAAACCATACATTTGAAGGAGAGGTGTGCCAACATCCTTGTCACAACCTACTAGAACTCCTTCTGTGGTATGAATTGTAGGTTAACGATTACCTATTTCACAAGGTCCACAATGTCACGAGGGCGGATTGAGACAGTCGCTCATGAATATTTCTAAGGGGTGCACAATAAGGTAGAGTCCTTATTCCTTAGAATCTCTTAGTCTCTCACAAGGTTGAACGAGTGGAGTGTTGAATCCAAGGGTAAAACAAACTTCCAAAACAAGTCTAAGATGAGTGGAACTCTTGGAGCATGGATGCGCATCTTGAAGGGAACGTCACATAAATAAACTTGAGTCAATAAATTTGGGTGGCCTAAAAAACATTGAAATGATTAGACCTTGTTGTATTAAAATAATTAATTAAATAGTAAATTATTGATTATAAAGCCTAACAAAAGTATAATCATAAGTCTAAGACTAAGTCTAAGTCTAAATTTAAATAAAGGACTAAATGAATTATGACATGAGTTAAAGATTTGAGAATATAATCAACTCTAGGAAAAAGGAGAATAAAATTTAAAGGTTGGAAAAATACACATGTGTGCATGAGATTAATAAAATGGATTTTAAAAATAGAATAAATAATAACATGAGAGAATAGGAGTACACATGGAATAGAATATTGAATCAACCTACCACTATCCTAACTAGAAGAAGACTTGCAATCCAACTCTAACTAAGATCTAGTTAGGAGACACTCATTAAATGAAAATTTGGGGAACAAAGGGACAACTAAGAGCAACAATAGAAATGCATTGGAGAATGCAAGGGAAATTGGATTTTTAAATAAAATAAAATGGTAATTACTTGTGCAACTTGGGGAGAGGGTGACAAGTGTGTGGGTGAATAATACTAATTAAATTAATTAAAAAGATAATTAATTATGCATGAGGACATGTGTCATGGAGGATTTTTCTATAAAAATAATGTGGTAGAAGGGAAATGGATCTCACTTTGACTTGGTAATGTTATGCTGTGAAAATTTTGTGGACTGTGTTTTACTTGTGAGAGTTGGGATACCAAGCTTGTATAAGGAGTGGAAGTTGTTCCTTGTGAGGCAAGCCTTGGATCTATTGTTTGCTGGTTTCTTTTGTGTGGCCCCTTTGTGGATTAGGGGGCTAAGGGGGAAGAAGAATACCCATAGGATTGGCTAGGAGGTACCGGTGAAGTCTCTATGATTAATAGGTTGGAGTAAGGGAGAAGCGAAAGTTGTTGAAGGACATCTTCAAATATCCATCCCAATCGGTATCGGTATTTTAATTTCTATAGTTAAATTGTAATAAGAGTAAATTTGTACATTGGAATTTGTAAATCGTTGCGGAGATATTGTATTATGAAATTTCTAGTTTTTTTATATGATTTGTCGCCAATTAAACTATATCCCAGAAGTCATATTTCATTTGGTCGCTTCCCAATTTGTTTACTTCAAGTGGAGAATCGATTCATTGAATCACTGTAATGTTGTTGTGCTATGGAATGGAAATTGAAGATCACATTATGGTTATTGCAATTAGAAAACTTAGAAGTTGGTTAGCTGTTGTAAACTTATTTACAATACAAAATCCTAGTATTCTTTCATGATTCATGTAAACAATAAATCACAAGTCTGTAATTTAAATTATGTATAGACGCTAGAAAACAATTTTTGAGTTGAAGATTTAAATTCTTATGGTAGTTGTATTTTAATTGGTAATTCTAGAAACAAAAATCTTGGGGTCTATATGAATTTAATTGCCATTTTTTAGGTGCAAATTCATTATATTAATTGTATAATTAAATTGCATGCTGGTAGGGTCATTGATAAGTTTTAATTTGTTGTCCCCAAATTTAGAAAACTCGCATGGACACTGCTAATTATTTTTCATTCATAGATTTTAGAAATGTATAGCCACTATCAACCTTTTGTTGCTTTCGAACTTGAATGTGTTGGGTTACCGTAGGGTTTATTTTGTAGACCCATAATTTAAGTCCTGTGTTGGTTGCTACATGATTAGTTGTAGTACTGGAACTGAACTTGATTGGTCTTGTCAATTTATTTTCCTTTTGAAAACTTGAATTTCACTTGGTCACAAAAATCTATTTCAATCTGGAAGTTAGATTCTTAGGTCTCTGCAAAATTTAATTACAATATGAAGTTGTAAAAATTAATGGTCGTAGCAGAATGCAATGACAACATTGTATCTAGAGAGATGTCGAGACTCAAACTAAAATTGGTTGGGATAGGTTTTGGTCGCAACAAATGTTTTATTGACTTCCATATGGGAGCTGATCTATTGATTTCAATTTCCTGAGTTGAATTTCCTTGGATCACCGTATAGTAATTTTGATCCAAATCTTAAAATTCATATGGATGCTATAGAATCCTTTGACATGTCTCAAAACTAGAATTGGTATAGTTTACTGTTGAAACTTTAATTTCATTTTGGAATTGGAATCTTGTAAAATCGCTCCATATTTATTTAAGCTTTCTTAATTTATTGTTTAGTATCATAACTAGGAGTTGTGTTAGTTCTTAGATTTAGTTATGTATAGATCTAGATCCTTTAAGCGAACCAAACTCCTTCTTACCAGTGCCAGTGCATTCTCGACGTCATCCAACAATAAAATCTACTCTTTGTGAATTCCTTATACAAGTGCGACTGTTGTTTTTCCTTTGTCGTGGATTTCAATGTTTCTTCTACCATCACACCCTTATGTGTTAAAATTTTAAATTTTGTAGTTACAAAATTACAAATACTCAATCTAATAGCAATTGTAGTCAGATCACTGAAAGATAGAAAATCATAGATATAATAGAACACAGATTATTTTGGGAAATCCTCATGGGGGAGAAATCCCAGCAACCAAAATCCTCAATATAGATTCCTTCAACTAGTGCAATGATGCACTATAGCTCTCCAAGAAAGACCAAGACCAAAACACCAAAAGAACCAGTCTCTAAGACTTGTGCCCTAGACCTTGTTATGCGATCCAAGATGCACAAGATAAGTGTGTGAGTTTGTGTCCAAATGAGAGGAACTTATCCTCTATTTATACACAACAATGTCCCATGAAGAGACATGACTCTTGACCTAACTAACCCATAATAAGTAAAATACCAATAATATAATAATTTATGTTGAGCAGACTTGTACAATATAATTATAATAACCTTTTAAAGGTTTGACTAAAAAAAATATACAAGAATATCTTCCGTAGTTACAAAAAAAATATTAACACTCCCTATTAACTAGGAAGGTATTCTTTCTAGACACAGACTCCAAGTATGATACCACACGATCTCACAACCATTGATTGTTGAACATGAAAATATATACATCCTCAAATATCCATAGTGAAACATGACTTCAACCCATGCAACCAAAGTTTGTGGGTAGATATGAATAGCTACAACATGTCCCCAGGACATTCACTCCCTGTGATGCATCAATACTTGATCATGTGCACTCTTGTCTCAATGCCTGCCCTTTTTCATGCTGGATGAGACCCACCAGACTCAGTGGAAACCCTTTTTCATGATGGATGATATTTTTCCATACTCAATGTCAACCCTTTTTCATACTGGATGAGTTCCACTTGTCACTCGCTCTGAAGAGGGACCACACAAATCTTTTCCCTGAAGTATTCAAACTTCATCCTTGATAGAAACTTGGTGAACACATCTGCAACCTGATCCTCGGTAGTCATGAATTGGAGCCTTATTGCTCCCATTTGTACCATATCCATGATAAAGTACTATTTGATCTCAATATTCTTCGATCTGTCATGGAACACCAGATTCTCTGACAACTTCATGCAACTCTAGTTGTCACACCAAATGCAGGTCACCTCCAATCCAAGACCAAATAACCCATACAATAGCTTATGAATCCATATTGCTTCTCTACTCACTGCACATGCTTCCACATACTCAGCTTCAGCCATACTGAGTTCTACATATGATTGCTTTCTGCTGCTCCACAAGACCATAGTGGAGCCAAGACTGAAACAATATCTAGAAGTGTTCTTCCGTTCAAGAATACTGCCAGCCCAATCTGAATCTCAGCATCCATACAATCCAAACTCATGGTCAGATCTATACCAAAGACCATGATTTAGAGTACCCTTAAGGTACCTCAACACATGTTTTTTTGCAACCAAGTGAACCTATCCAGGCTTCTCCAAATGTTGACTCAAGGTGTGCACAACAAAACCTATATCTGGTCTTGTGTTTGTCAAATACATCAACGAGCCCACTATCTTCCTGCATAAGGTATAATCCACAATCTCTAAAGTTGTATCCTACAACAAATTAAGATTTGATACCATTTGGGTAACCATGGCCTTACAGTCCAACATATCGAAACTCTTCAATATTTCCACAACATACTTTCCTTGATTTACGAAAATCCCATCTAATCTCTGCCAAACTTCTAGTCCCAAGAAGTAGTTCATCATTCCTAAATATTTCATCTCGAATTCTACAACCAATTTTCTCTTACATTTAGTGATGAGATTTTCTACACCTGTTAGAAACAGGTCACATACATACAATAGTAGAATCGCCGCTTCACCATCCTCAACCTTAAAATAAATGTTAGGATCTTCACTGCTCTTGGTAAAACCCAAGCTCATCAGAAAATTGTCAATCCTACCAAACCATGCTTTGGGTGCCTACTTTAATCCATATAAATCCTTCTTTAATATGCAAACATGAGTCTCCCTGTCATGTGTCTCGAATCCAAGTGGTTTCTCCACATAAAATTCCTCTTTTATTTCACCATTCAAGAAGGATTTCTTTACATCCATCTGGTGCACCTTCCATTTCATCATAGAGGCCATTGAAAGTATAGTTCTGATCGAGTTATATCTTTCTACTGGAGAAAATTTTTCTTCATAGTAAATCCCTTCCTTTTGAGAGAAACCTCAGGCCACAAATCTTGCCTTATATTTTTCAATACTGCCATCAACTATGTGTTTCATCTTGTAGATCCATTTCGAACTCACCACATGTTTTTCCTTTAGTTTGGGAATCACATCCCAAACATCATTCTGCATAATGGACTGATATTCCTCTGCCATGGCATCTTTCCATACTTGATTTTTTGCATCCTCTTCATAACTGGAATGTTCTGCATCCATTGTGTCACACAAGCATGCCTTGTAGCTCGAATATGACTTCAGATTCTTACTTTCAGACCCTAAAATATTTCTCTGGGGAACCAATTCTTTCTACATCTATGATAAGCTCTTTTCCCTAAGCTGGTCTTCTCTTGAGAGAAGGTATCTCGATTGGTTTTTGAGGTTATACCATGTCATGATCCTCTAGAATGACTTCCTCTAGTTCAACTGCGTCTGGAACTTTAGGAACTTCATTCTCTTCTTCATGTGCCTCTTCTGCACGGATCTGTTTAGATTTACTGAAAGTTTCATTCTCATCGAAGGTTACATATCGATTGATCTCCACTTTCTGATGACATGGAATGTATATCCTATAATCCTTCTATGTGTCACTGTAACCAACAAATATGCCCTTCCATCCGAAAGGGTCTAACTTTGTCCTATTTTCCTTGGGGATGTGAACAAATACAAGGAAGCCAAATATTCTGAAATGGCTGATTTTTGTCTTCTCTCCTGAAAAGATTTCCTCGGGTGTCTTGTTTTCAAGCACCTTGTGGGGACTTTTATTATGCATGTACACTGTTATTTTCGATGCTTCTTCCCACATATGAATAGGAAGATATTGATCATGGATCATGGACTTTACTACTTCCATGATTTTTCGGTTCTTCCTTTCAACTATTCCATTCTGCTGAGGGTTATAGGGAGTAGAAAGTTCCATCTTAATCCTAACTTCCTTGCAATAATCCTTGAATTCTTCTAACATGAATTCACCTCCATTGTCTGATCGCAAGGTCTTTATATTTCGCTCTATCAATTTTTCTACTAGAGCCTTGAACTCTTTGAATTTTACAAAAACTTCATTCTTTTTTTTTAACAAATAAATCCAAGTTTTATGTGAGTAATCATCAATGAAAGATACATAATATACATACCCACTTAGTGAAGTTGTCAACATCGATCCACATACGTATGAATGCACGATGTCCAAAGCTCCTTTGTATTTTCTATCATTATTGGGAAAGGAGCACTTCACATTTTTTCCTTATGCACATCCTTTGCACACACCATCTGGTTCTGTTTGGATTTTTGGAAGACCTATCAACATTTTTCTCACAACCGGAAGAGATTTGTAGTGTAGGTGAGAAAATATCCTATGCCATAGTTCATTGGGATTCACAATATCATGAACCATTGCGGAGTTTGAATGTCCTTTTAATTTGTAGAGTCCTCCTTCTTCAAATCCAATCACTATCGCATCATTAAGGGCCTTCCCTCTAGGTCACATAAGAACTTTACCATCAATAAATGCTACTGTAAATCCTTTCTTTTCCAATGCTGAAATTAAGAGAATATTATTTCTTAAACCTGGAACATAGAGAACTTCCTTCATCTTCATTGGCTTGCCTGAGTTTAACTTGAAGGAAGCTTCTCCAACACATTTGATTGCATATTGATATTCATCACCCAATTTCACTTTGTGAGGTGAATATTTATAAATAAGTTTAGATAAGCAGTCTTCATAGCCTGACATGTGCTTGGAAGCACCACTGTCTATCAACCAAGTGTCACTTCTATGAGTAACATTACCTATGATGGATGAGATAAGAACATAATCCTCACCATTTGATTCATATTTCTTTTCAACCTTCTTGGGAGGCTCATCATCTTCAACTATGTGATTTTGATGCCTCTTACTTCCTTTCTTATTCTCAATTTCCATAATGAGGGGGAAATCTCTAACAAAGTGTCCCAATTTCTGACAACAATAACAACTAATCTTTGAGTTGTCTCTTTAACCCATATTAAACTTCTTAGGTAAAGAATGTTCCTTCTTGTTCTTTCCTTTCTTGGTGTGGGCGACTAGGGATTGATCTTCATATGCAACCTTTTCTTCTCTTGGAAATGTCCTAGCTTCTTCCTGGTTACATTCTTCCCAAAGCCTACTAAACTTGTGAAGCTTATTTCTTGAACAAATTCCTTGGATGAATGCATCCCATGACCTTGGGAAGTCATTCAAGGTAGTTATCACCATCTCTTCTCCTTCTAATGAGTCACCAATGGCTTATATATTCTCCTTGATTTGATTCACTCTTGAGAAGTAGTAGTTAATGGTTTCTGAATTCTGCATTTTCATATTATTCAATTGAGATCTCAGAGTCATTCTTCGATTTATGTTGCTTTCCTCAAACAAACGAGTTAAGGTGTCCATCATTTTCTTTGGATAAGATAATGATGATATATGATGGATAAGTTGGTCCTTAATGGAGTCTGAAATAATCATTTTTTCTCTCACCATGTTTTCTTATATCTTTCCCTAGCTTCATCTCCTTGAGGTTCTTGAACCTCTTCTATAATGAACTTATCCGGTTCATGTTATTCAAGAAGGAGGGTTACTATGTACTTCTAGGCCCTGAAGTTATCAGCTCCATCTAGATTCTCATCGATCTTTGTTTGACAACTATCTGAAAACTGTCTCTATACTAAAAACGACTCCCTTTTATGATTCTAGATCTGCAACTAGCTTCTATTCAGGCCTGCTTTGATACCATGTTAAAATTTTAAATTTTCTAGTTACACAATTACAATTACTTAATCCAATAGAAACTATAGTAGGATCATTGAAATATAGATAATCACATATACAATAGAACACAAATATTATCCTGGGAAACCCTCGTGGGGGAGAAAACCCAACAACCAAAATCCTCAATATAGATTCCTTCAACTAGTACAATGATGCACTATATCTCTCCAAGAAAGACCAAGACCAAAACACCAAAAGAACCAGTGTCCAAGACTTGTGCCATGGACCTTCTTATGCACTCCAAGATGCATAAGAGAAGTGTGTGAGTATGTTTCCAAATGAGAGGAACCTATCCTCTATTTATACAAAACAATGTCTCATGAAGAGACATGACTCTTGACCTAACTAACCCATAATAAGTAAAATACGGATAATATAATAATTTTTGTTGAGCAGAATTGTACAATTTAATTATAATAACCTTTTAAAGGCTTGACTAAAAACAATATACAAGAATATCTTCCATAGTTACACAAAAAATATTAACATTATGGACTTTTTTTTACCAAATTCATTATTGTGATACTCCTGTGCATCAATTTCACACTCCATTTTCAATGAAATTAAATTACTCTGTGCACATAAATATTCCTTGGATTGCCACATAATCCGAATGATAGGAAGGTTTTGATTCTTCTCCTCGGATATTATTATCGTATAATTCCTTGAGAGATTGTAGCGATACAAGTGGAAGTAACGCATGTGCATTTCAATTATTAACTCTACTCTTCACTATCATAGCTTAAGTTTATAAGAAGATATGGAAAAGATAAGTCATAGGAATGAAGATATTATTTTAATGTATATAAAAGAAAGTGGCAAGGTTAAGTCATAGAAATTATGGATAACCTTAAATAGAATGGATAATTACTGAATAATATATGTGGTAATTAGAATTAGGAAACCAATGAAATCTTGTTATCGCAATTTATTTAAGAATTAAATAATTTACTAATAAGTAAATAATGTGGGCATAATATTAGAAAATTGAGAGAATTCTTGAATAGATACTTTGATTATCAATTGGCGAATAACTAAAAAAAAACATAATGTGATTCTTCCGTATTAACATCGTGGTGCTTTATGCGTTGAAAACCTTTACACAAGATAATGCATTTTTGTATGGATAATAAAATTTCTTATGCCTAGTTCCTTATTTCTTTTCTAGGAAAAGTCCCTAGATTTTAGTAGAATACTTTAAATTAATTCTTAATGAATTGAGTATGTAATTACATAGGTATAATGTATAAAATTCACTTGATGTTATATGAGTAACTTTATTAGTATAAAAGGAATAATTTATACTATTACTTACAATTTCTTATTGTTTATTATTTGGGTTGGTTGTCATTGATGTCAACCCTTGAAGAAAGTCCGGTAGCGAATTCTGGTAGCACAAAGGTTTGGGTAATGGAATCAACTTTGTTTGATGTATAATTGTATGAGTTTTAATATATTTAAAGGTAATACTATTCTATATGGATAGTATATGTCATGCCATTTCTTGTGGTATGTGGAACGACACATAACTCCTCACGGTTAGAGAGTTATAGGCATGTGAAGTTGGAGAACCCCCATGAGTCATCTAGAAGCCCCAAAAGGCCAAAGTAGTCAAAGTGGTTGCAAAGAAGAAATTATTTAAAGAATAAAGTGAAGTGATGAGTGTACTATAAGTCCAAGTGGATACAAAATAAATTGTTTAAATAATAAAGTTAATGGATAAATTACTAAGTGGGCAAGTGGTTAGAAGTGGGTTAACCATAAAATAAGGAAAGTGGTTTAAGAGATATTAGAAGGTAAATAATAAAGTGAAGTGATGAGTGTACTATAAGTCAAAGTGGATACAAACGAAATTGTTAAATAATAAAGTTAATGGAGAAATTACTAAGTGGACAAGTGGTTAGAAGTGGGTTAGCCCTAAAATAAGGAAAGTGGTTAGAAGTGGGTTAGCCCTAAAATAAGGAAAGTGGTTTAAGATGGTTAGAAGGTAACCCCTTGAGGAAACTACATAAAAGTAATAAGAGGCAAGGGTCTCTCATTTAATTAAAATTGAGTATATTGAATATCTACAAGTGATTGAGGTAAACAAAGGATATCTAAGGCGAATTTCAAAGAGAAGGTGTAGTAAAGAAGGCCGAAATTCAAGGGAGGATAAATTCTTTTGATGATGCTTTCTACGGTATGTTATTTACAGGCCATATCACCATTTTTGCAATAACGTTTTTTTCTTGAATTATTCAGACCAAAAACTATGGAGGCCATTGAGGAAACATATCCAAGTAGTTGTGATAAAAAATTTAGCTTGTGTGTCGTTGTATTTTTGGAGTTACGCTCCGAGGAAAATAGGGTTTGTGGCTAGTCCTGGAACTAGTCTAAAACATGTGTTTCGGGTAAAAATGATATAACTTCTTCATAACAGATCCAAATTTAGTAAGACCAAATGTATTGGTTAGAGTACAGTCTGTAGTATTCTATGAACCAATTTCATATCCGTACAACAAATATTCTATGCGGGGCACGCTCTACAAGTTTGTTCTCTAGAATAAGCCAAAATTCAACAAGGTATGCCATTTTTGCTATATCTCCTTTTTTGGGAGGTTCCAAGAAGTGAAACCTGGTGAAATTGCAAACAAGAAACTGAATAAATTTGTGTACTATTTTTATACCTTTATTCATTACAGGTACATAGTTATGATTATTGCAAGTTAGGGTTGCTGACTAATCCAAAACTAGTCATGTGAGACTAAAGTAAAATTTGATGAAAATGATAGTCTCTTGTTGTTAAAGTTAAGGAAGGTTTGCAGGTATGTAATCATATACACTAGGTCTATTATAGAGTTACAAATCAGATTTGGATGATGAAATTGATGAGAGCTCTTGGTTGAGGCACATGTTGGGTACATGGTTGAGACAAGTAGTTGATGAGTTGGCACATACACGAGGTGTATAGTTGATGATGTTGGTACATATTGATGAGTCATATTTTATATGTATTTGATGCATGATTGGTACATATTTGGTGCATGGTTGATGCACTCGTTGATGATACAGGTTGAGTTACAGGTTGGTGCATGGTTGATGCACTTGTTTATCGTACAAGTTGATTACATGTTGTTTATGGTACAGGTTGATTACAGGTTGTTTGGTGCAATTTGATTGGTAAAGGTTTAAAACAGTATATCTCACAGTGATAGTGTGGCAGTGGTTCCATCATTCTGCTTCTACGACGGGAATGTTGGACGGGGAAATGACAGGTGGTTGTAGCTACCTTCAGGTTGTAGCTGAAGAACATAGGGATTTGTAGCCTCCTTCTGGTTGTAGCCATATAATTGGGGGGTTGGAGCTTCCCTCAGTTTGTAGCCTGAGAAACTAGGGGCTTGGAGCCTCCTTCTAGTTGCAGCTGGAAAACAAAGGAATTTGGTGCTTCCAATGAATGTAATTATTAAAGACATGTAAGAAAAAACATTCTGTGGTTTTCTCCCGCTTTGGGTTTCCACGTAAAAACAATGATGTACTGTGTATTTGTATGATTTCTCATTTTTTCATTGTTTACTTACTCTAAAACTATTGGATGAAAATTCTACATTGATATAACACTTGCATTTTATGGTTACAAATGATTAAATTTCTTTATTACTGATTCACCGCCCCTATCAGTAATCTAACAATTGGTATCAGAGCCAGTTCTTTCAGGAAACAATTTAACCACTGGAAGGAGATCATCGATTATTCTGAGAATGGAGTACCATTGTTCAATGGTCATAATGGTTTAAATTATGATATGTGGAGTGGAATGACGAAAGTATTTTTGCAAGAACATGGGTATTATATTTGGCTATCAGTCGTTACAGGATATGATAGTTCAAAAAGGGAAAATACTGTAGCAGGGAAGGAATTGAAGAGGAATAACAAAATAGCAATGGATTTCATATGGGAAGGATTACCTAATCCGATAAGAGAAAAGGTTGGTAAATGTTCATCAGCCAAATAACTTTGGGATACATTACATAATATATATTGTTCACCCATCGTAGATTCAGAAAATGGCAAAGAAGATGCAGGAACATATCAAGAAGAAATACGTTCACCATGTCAAATAGATTCATAAGATGAAGAGTACATAATAAACAAAGGTATGTTTTTTTATTTAATTATGAAAAAAACGGACATCTTGAAATAGAATTCCATGAGATAGAAAAACTAATTGAAAAGGAAGAAAATTATGAATAATAATTGATCAGTGCTTTAGATGAACTAAGAAAAGAAAGAGAATAAAACAAGTCACTCAAGAAGGAATTGATGAAACAAAAGGAAAGTACTCACATTTTTTAAGAATACCAATAGGTCATCAAGAAATTAAGAACTCAGCTAAAAGAAGCTAGAAATATCGAAGAAAATCTTAAAGTTCAAAAACAGTATTTGGAATCCAACATATCAGCACATAACGAAGAAGCAAAAATGAGAGAGAAGATATTGATAGATCATCTTAAGGAAATAACTAACGATCTAAACCAGCTTGAGGTAGAGTTTGGTCAAGAAGAGAAAGGAAATGAAGAAGAAATAATCACATTAAAAATCCAGCTTGAAGAAGAGAAAAGAATAGAAGAAGTCATGATGTCTCAGATAATGAAGAAAGAAGAAAAGGTTGACAAGCTTGAAGAAGAAGTTGTCACATTGAGAAGTAAAATCGTCAATCTTGACAAGAATGTTGAAGAGACAGAAACATCCACATCAATTATAGAGAATGAAGAGAAGCACTCTAGGTTTCTAGAAAAGAAGAATGAAGAAAATAGAAAGAGTTATGCAGAAGTACTCAAAGGTAGGAATCGTGGTCAACCAGAATCTAAGAAAACTATTGAAGATACATCTTCAAGAAGACCATCCATGTTCATGCCACAAAGAAGATTCAATAATGATCATGATCAGTCATGGCAAAAATTCAAAAGGACTACACAACAAAGAAGATCATTCACTCCCAAGTATGCAAATTTCTTTTATGGTAATTGTTTTTATTGTACTAATTTTGGACATAAGGTTGCAGATTGCAGGGATTATAAAAGAAATGTTCAAGCAAGAAATGCCTATGTGGCCCCATGTAACATTGAATGTTACAAATTCCATAACTATGGACACATAGCTAGTGATTATAGAATCATGATCGATGCATCCATGAAAGAGAACACTGATATTCGATATAAGAAAGTATGGATAAGAAAACACGAAGAACATGTGAACAAAGACTAGGTCCTAAAGATTACAAGATTGAAAATAAAACGAGATGAATGAAATTCTACAGAGAAAAGGAAATATGTTAGATACAAAAAGGTGTGGAAAATAACTGAAATAAAAGAAGGACAGGTAAATAAGGAACAATTTCAAGAGATTGCACTTTTAGGAATTATAGTGAAAGATGAATCTGCTAACATAAAGAAAGACATCAGAGATAAGAGAGATGATGAATCTACCAATGAATATGATGATGAATACATGTTGGCCCTCGACCAAGTTTTGAGGGAAGCTTGGTCTTGTTTGACCATTTTTGGGACTTCGACAGGCCGGTCGAAGACGGAGCGGTCCGACGAAGTAGAGATCGCAGGATCTCGCCCATTTTGTGGGATTTTGGGGATATTAGGGTTTATGTAACATGTATGTGATGTCGGCCCATGGGTTTACCTATGTTTAGGCCCCTTTTTGTAATGTATAAATAGATAGCTAAGTGATGTAAGAAGACATATTCGATCTATGTGATTGTAAGAGGTCATTGGTTTAGTGCACGACTAGTTGGCTTTGTGGGAGAACTGTGTTGAGACTTGCAGAGTTAAGTGAAAGTGATTGTAAGAAGGCTCTGTACTTGATAGGAGTTGTCTTTGTGCCTTGGAATAACTAGGGGAAGGAGGATCTAGAGAGGTGTGAATATATCTCCTATCCTTTGTGGAGTTGGCTTTGGGGCTTTGTGCACAAGAGAAGTGGACTGTAAGAAGTTTGAAGACTAATAAGAAGAGAAGAAGATTTGTGGACATAGCCCCACACTAGGGTGAACCACATATATCCTATGTCAATGTGTTTTGTGCAATGTGATTTATTCATGTTATTGGCTAAGTGATTTGTTAAGTACTGTGATCACATATTTGTGTCTCAGCCTGATTGTAGACACCTGAGTCCTACAACCCCCTTGCCTCTACCTCGGGTGAGACTTCATCTTCTTTGCAGGTGTTGCTGAAAGGGCCTATATTTAGGGTTTTTTTGGTGCATTTTTGAAGCGTTGAACCCTGGGTCTTCCCCTGTGCCAACAAATGGTTCTTTTCCCGGGACCTGAAACTGTGATTGTTGGGAACTGAAGAAAAGAGAAAGCTATGTGCGTAGATATGTTGTTGTAGTGCACAGTAGTCTACTTGACCTATGAAGCTCTATGCTAAGGAAGGAACCAGATCTAAAGAAAAGAGGTAAGATCTTAAATCTTTGTGCTCTGGTAAAGGTAAGATAAGTGGAAATTTTTTCTTCGAAAGTATGAATCTAGGTATGATTGACAGATTTTTTCCTAGTCTGAAAACTAGGGCACAACTAGAAGAAAGAAGCTTTGATAGAGATAGTGAAAGATATGTTATTCCTATGTATAGAAAGAATTTTTGGACTAACAAGTGGATGCAGAACCCTAGAAAGATTTTTTGCAGGTTGTAGGTCCATCATTGTGATCCTAGTGCGCAATACAAGAAAGGTTGGGGATCATTTAAGAGAAAGAGAGGATTGACACTGTGTTATAATTGTAGAATATTGGGACATCTTACTAAGGAATTCCCTGGTACATGTCCTATTTGTATTTTTTGTAAGTATATTGATCATGAGGTTTTGGATTTTCCTAGAATGATTGATAAAATGGAAAATATCAACATGGGACAAGAAAACTATGAAGAAGGTCAAGAAACTAAGGATATGATAGAGAACCGAAAAGAATCAGAGACTATGTTATTATAGATTAAAGAAATACTAAATGGTCATAGAGACATCAATTTACCAGAGATCTTAAAAGAAAAGCAGTGCATAGAAACAAGAATAAGAGATTTCGACATAGACTGTGTTCTGGATGAGGAACCAGAAGTGAATATTATGCCAAAAAGCACTTGGGAAATTTTGGGAAAGCCTGCTATGGTTCCTTCATTGGGAGGGATAAGATTGTTTAGAGGAAAGATGATAACCCTATGTGGAAGAGTTACTAATGTACTTGTGATTGCCCATGGAACATCGACTGAAGAAGAATTTGAGGTCATTAAGTTTTTTGAGAACAATGCTCCTTTTGCACTTTTGTTAGGAAATACCTGAATTTATAAAGATCAGACCCGAAGAAAATCAGAGGAGGAAGCCACATAACAGAAAAATCAAGAATCAAGAGACTTCATCCCCAAAAAAATAGTGCGAATAATATAAGAACAAGAGAACAAGACGAAGCAATAGAAGGTAAGAGAGTTATTTGTCGAGGTTGAAAGAACACAGGAAGACTTAAAGAAACTGTCCACGCATGAGAGAAGAGTGCCCACCCCAAAATTAGTAAGAGAAGAGGTATTATACTTGAACCTTTTGAAAGACCCTCAATAGTGCGAAGTTACTATGCTAAGTGAAGATAAGAATAAGAATAGAAAGAGAAATACAGAGACTTAGATCATAGGAAAGAAGGCAAGAAATCTCAGTAAGAAGAAATAAAAGTTAGAAAGACTGCAGGAAATTCCATAGAAGACTTTGCAGAAGGAAGGCTTACAGAACTTGAACCTCGCCGGAATAGAAGAACCACGTAGAATGGCACTTCGCCAAGGCGAAGCTATATGATTGTTGGAGGCGTCCCGACTATTATAACGATGCTCCAGAATGGCTAGAAACACAATTATTGTCGAAAAATAACCATTGGACCGTTGAGACCACACCATAAAGGATGGATTTGTATTGATTAAGGCATTTTGACCCGTTGAAAGAATCCGTTACGAGATTTCTTATTTAATCTGTCGAATGTTGCACTGGGACCACTTTTGCAAGATGATATATTCAAGCTAATAGAGAATTGATCTCATACCGTGTTGTACTATCTAGACCTCGCCATCACTTCGATTACCTTGAGCGTCCATTTGCCTACCCAAGTTATTTGATCACGAGCATGCATGTCAGGCGACCTTAGCACGGTAGAGAAATCGGTAGAAGATATCTTGATCGACCTTATGGCTAGGAAGGTAATGTCCACAGGAATACAGGCCTCATCGACGAGACGATTGCAAGCATCCCCCTCGACTGCACGTCAATCTAGCTGAACCATGATCGAGAAGAGAAGCAAGCACCGTGATGACCTGGCGAACGTGAAGTTGATCCCGTCGATCTTTCCCAACTACATCCTGCCTATGGCTGGCATGGTTAGTCGTGACAACTTCCCGCATGACTTCAATTTTATGCTCATCATTGTGTACCTCCCGAAGGGGATACGTGCAGTTTAACCGCATTTGGGATTGATCTTAGCTCTTAAGATAAGCGACTTTAACCTCCGAGACTAAAAGAACTATGCGATGCTCGCACCACATATGTACCTGACAAAGATGATTGGGAAGAAGCTGAAGATAGTTCCACAACTATGGATCAAGGAGATTATGAGATCAATGATCCTGAACATCATGAATATCCCCCACTTTGGAAGACATCAGGAGGTTAACGCATGCGTTAAACTCCTCCTGTCGTGCTACCATGGAGGTTGTCTCTAGTTAGAAAATAACATGACTGTGGATCCAGCGCCGATCCACATGATCATTGGATTGAGCATGCAGAGACCAAAACCTCATCAGTTATACCCAGGGAAGGTTGTAGATCGCTCCCTGGTGTAGTGAATCAAGGAGGCCTATGGCGATGTGGAGAAGGGGAAGCAAGGCTACAAGGTAGCCTCCATCCAAGATGGCGTAGTGCACCTAGCTTGTCATCTGATAGCAGGCAAGCTTGTCAGAAAGAAACGGTCGACACAAGTCATGGGGTTCGTAGTCGACCTCGCAAATAAGTGTGTCAAAGGGATGTAGATGAACTGGGAAAGCTACCTCATCAATGAGTTGGAAAAGGACTGTCGCGAAGCGCATGACCAAGGCTACGAGTTCCACTTTAGCTGGTTGTTGATATTAATAGCATTTGTCATTTGGGAGATGTCGGAGGGAGCAATATTCCCTGAAGTTGAGCCGTCAGAACCATTGGCCATGAGGTTCACCACCTTGTGGTATACGAGAGACATGGAAAAGAAGTGGCAATCAAATGCGATGTTCCACACATACTACCTACAACTCACGTGCGCCATTGAGTCATTCCCCCGAATGACCCCGAACACCTTGCATACTTACAGGCCAGTAGCGAAGTTCCACACAGACTGAAACTTCATTTACATCATTGAGCGTAGAGACGAAAGAAAGGAGGAGCTGACGTCGTACTACAAATTGACTGATGAAGACATGGAGGAGATAACCAAGGAATGGCTAGCCAAATTCCTTGTACTAGTCGAGGATGTAGAGCTCTCCAAACCCGACATCAAGGAAATCCCTTGGGTCACCCGGACTGAATATGACAGATCGAGCAGCGTGAAGAAAAACAAGAAGAAAGAGGAAGTGAAAGATATATAGAGTGAGGAGAAGGACAATGCATCAGAAGAAACTATACCTGACTCACATGAAGGCGGAGGAGGCGACGAAGTAAACCAGGAGGAGGAAGGGTAAGACTACAAGAAATATAAGGGTGAAGTGACACCACTAAAGGATCCTCTTACAGAGGCTGAGACATCAAAGAAAAGGAAGGTTTCTCCATAGAAACCCTCAATGCGGAAGAATACCTGAGCTAGTAAGCCTCAGTCATAGAACTTGCTCACTGTGGATTATATCCAACTCATCATCACAGCTGTAGAAGATGCCTCATAGGATATCCTGAAGAGACAAGAAGAAAAGAAAGAAACTCTATATGAAAGAATAGAGAAGGAGCTGAAAGACATCCAAAAAGCTACCCAGTCAAGTTGTGCAGTGTCTACTGCACCATCTTTAGTAGAGAATGTAGAATTGGGGGATGAACCCATCGAATTACGTAGATTATCAGATCCTACAGAGGCTCGACTTCATCAAGCCCAAGAAGAAAAAGAGCAGGCCACCGAGGCCTTGAAGTAGGAAAAGGACGAGGCCTTAGAGAAACTCCGAATTATGCAGCAAGAGAAATATGACATTAGAGTGAAGTTTGAGGAGGAGAGAGAGACAATCCAGAGAGAAAATGACCAGCTAATCGCGGAGCATATGGGGGTTAGAGAGGCAGTAACTAGAGAACTTCTCTTTGTGCCGATCTTGGCACAGATGAAAGAAGAAACAATTGAGAGCCAAGTAGGGAAGCTCACTGAGGCCATTCAACAACTTCAAGCAAGAGTAGCAGAACTAGAACTTCAGAAAATACTGAGCACCCCATAAGAAGTGAGAGATCAGAGGGAAGAAACTGCCAAGAGTGTAGTAGAAATAATCAAGGCATTGGCTTCAGAATGCAATAAACTAAGTGATCGAAGTGTGCATACCTGTGAGTGCCTTGCAGAAGATCTGGAACTGAGGACATTAGAGGCCCAACTCCAGGAGGCGAAGAAACAAGTGTCGACTGTGCAAGAACAGATGAAGCTTCTCACTGCAGTGGAGAAGATGAAGAGGTTGTAGGAACAACACGTAGTCCAACAACAAGTCACTGCTATCCAGAGAAGAGTTATGGAGGTGACACAAAGGCTTCAGTCGGTGCAGGATGAATCTTACACACTTTTTGAAGAGATTGATGGACAAGGATCACAGTTGGAATAAGTGGTCACAACAGTGGAACAACTTCTAGAAAGGCCTGTCACTGAGCAAGTAATTCAGGAGTTCACTGAGCAGGAGGCTCTGGCAAAGCAGCAAGTTGAGGCAGCTCGAGCTAAGCTCGAGACCTTCAAAGAAGTATTGCCCAGATCAAAGTGACTCGGGATGAGTCAGAGGTGAGTGTTGGGGGCTTATTGGACCTCAACCAAGTTTTAAGGGAACATTGGTCATGGTTGACCATTCTTGGGACTTCGACAGGCTGGTCAAAGTCGGAGCGCCCTATGAAGCGGATATCGCGAGATCTAGCCCATTTTGCGAGATTTTTGGGATATTAGGGTTTATGTAATAGGTAAGGGATGTTGACCCATGGGTTTACCCATGGTTAGGCCCCTTTTTGTAATGTATATATAGATAGCTAAGTAATGTAAGAAGAGATATTTGATCTATGTGATTGTAAGAGGTCATTGGCTTAGTGCATGACTAGTTGTCTTTATGCGAGAACTGTGTTGAGACTTGCAGATTTAAGTGCAAGTGATTGTAAGAAGGCTCTATGCTTGATAGGAGTTGGCTTTGTTCCTTGACCTAACTCAGGGAAGGAGGATCTGACGAGGTGCGTGCATATCTCCTATCCTTTGCGAAGTTCACTCTGTGGATTTGTGCACAGGATCAACGGACTGTAAGATGCTTGAAGACTAATAAGAAGAGAAGAATATTGGTGGGCGTAGCTCCACACTAGGGTAAACCACATATATCCTGTGTCAATGTGTTTTTTGCAATGTGATTTATGCATGTCATTGGTTAAGTGCCTTGTTAAGTATTGTGATCACATATATGTGTCCCAGCTAGGTTGTCGACACCTGAGTCCTACAACCCCCCCTGCCTCTACGTCAGGTGAGACTTCATCTGCTTCACAGGTGTTGCTTAAAGGGCATGTAGTTAGGGTTTTGTCGATGCTTTGTTGAAGCATTGAACCCTGGGTCTTCCCCTGTGCCAACAATACACATCAGAGAAGGAATTTTTCTGAGCCATCCGGCTTAGAGACTCCTAGGAAATATGAATATTAGATAGGGGGAGTCTATGTGATAGTTGTGACAGACCAAAGAACCATCCTTCGAGAATCTTGCAGAGTTTCGGTAGATAGATCCAAAGCAGTCAATTAGAAAAAGTATAGTTTGATAGATTAATCAGTTGTAGTAGTGAAGACTTCATGATAGTAATAGTGATAAATGGGTCAGCATTATGGAAAGTTGTGCAGTAGAGTCTTGGAAAGTGGATGAGAGAATGGATTCATAGATTGGTTCAAAAAGTGGTTTAGAGACAAAGGAACATTATCATAATGGATGATAATTACACAGGAAATGGCTTGAACAATGCTAATGGATTCCAAATTGAAAGATATATTTTGGATACATGCAATGCATACAACAGTTCACATTCAAAACAAAGTAATTCTTAGAAACAACAATGAAAAAACTCCCTAAGATCTATGGAAAGGAATACCAACAAATGTGAATGATCAAAATCTGGACCAGGGGGCAAAATTTTGCTAAATTTTCAAAGTGCTCGGAATGCGATGAAAACAGTGCCATTGCGTCCGTCTCGTCTTCTTGATTCCGATGGTATATTTACTTTCACAAACAGAGTCTGTATGAAGGAGTTATCGCGATCTGTTCGCCGAGCCAAACAGGCAAAAATTTGATGCTGACTGTACCTGTACGTACAGTCCGTACAGGACACGTGTCAAGTTCGTACAGGTCCATACATGACATGTGGCAGGTCTGTATAGGACACATGGCAGCTCCAGATGATGACACGTGTCAGGCAGATTTGGACTTTTTGGTGTACAGTTTGACCAATCCGAAGGTGACACATGTCACCACTGGAAGGGTGACACATGGCATGGGTGACATCATCGACTGACGTGGCAGAGGATGTATGACTCACACGTGGCAGTTGACGTGGCAAACGTTTACTGGTTGACAGTTGGGCGAATCAATTTTTGACACATGGCATCATTTGGGCGAATGGATGGGTGCCACGTGGCCCAATCAAGGGCTACCACGTGGCACCCGTTTATTGGCTAATTGTTTATTGGTTCATTGTTTAAAATTTTGATAGTCCACCGGTTTTGAACTCTGAACCTCCACGCGTCATTCAAAGCCTTTGCAAAGTCCATATAACCAACGCGCCACCATAGTAGCTCATACTATTTAATGGATTTTAATTGATTTAAGTTTGAGTTATGTTTTAAATGGAAAGGGGGGTCGGGCCGGGGATAAGCCCCAACTCGTGGTCCTATTGTGTACCATATGACTACATAAAAAAAATGTGTGTGCAGGTCGGTGCGTGGGATTTTTAAATGGTATAACCCACGGGTTTTAATTTGTATTATGTGACCAACCAATGTGTAAATGCGCGCAGTTTGGGTTTTAAAATATTAACCCGCGGTCATATAGTTTTACATGCGACCACAACCCAGGGTTTATGCACGCGCGCGGGGTCTATGTTGCATTTTAAACCCGGTCATATTGTTTGTATTACATATGTGTATGTGCGTGGTTGTTAATGCGCGCAGTTTCAAACGGTTGGCACGGTTTTAAAACCGTTAGCACTTTTTGCCATAGCCCGAGGTTTTATGAGTCATATGCCCGAGAGCTAGGCGGTTGGGGGCTGGAGGCGCCCTAACCATCCTACAGTTTGCACGGTTATTCGAAACCGCTCGAAGCTAGGTTTTAACGTGCGTTTTGGAGCGTGTTCTGGGTTCATGCACACAGAGGTGCGTTTTGTAGAGCCAGTTCCAGCAAAGCTTGAAGGAGAAAAATGGAGGAGGCCTAACTTCTTCATCTTTTGGCCGATTGAGGTGTCATAAAATCCTAGCTAGGGGTTTTTGGATGTGATGGATCCATTGGTGCTGTTTTCAAGGCCATTTGAAGACTTCTTCTGCAAGTTTATCACCATTGAAGTTCCAGGAAGCTCCAGGGAACTTGAAGCCCTCTTTGATGGAGGACATGGTTTGGTGAGCCTATGTTTGTTTTCTGTGATTGAATAATCATTTTTGGCTAATTGATATGCTTTGAACACATTGGGACAGGTTTCAAAGGATTTTGAGGACTTTTACAGGTGTTTTTTCCAAAGAGAAGCTCAAGGAAGCTTATGGCCACATGTAGAAGAGGTCATGCCCGGATGAGCCATTATCCGTTTTCAGAGTTCTTTTAGTCATTTTTGGGGTTTTTATGTGTTCTGATCTCAATGGTACAATTTGTGTTTCCATTGGAGTTGAGAAACATCTTGTAAAAGAACTTTTGACTAACTAATCCTAGAGAGCCAAGTCCATTATGGAGGCTCAAGGAGATGTAGCCCGGAGGGGGGTGGACTCCTTTATCATGTTGTGATTGTTCTGAGTTTGATGGTTTGTTTGTTGCAAGTTGTGTTGTTGTGTATTTATTGCAAGTACATATATAACCATTTAAAATAAAATTTTCTCACACATAAGCATTTACAAAAATTTACAAGAACTTAACACATAAGTTTATATTGCATATTTATACACATGAAGCAAGGTCCTGTAAAGTTTATTTTAATGAAGTAGCGGGTGCTTGCATAGCATAACAAGTCAGCCTTCTATTTTCAGATCAGGTGGTATCAGAGCATAGTTTGTTTTGCTCATGTGTTTGCCATTGATACCTTGAAGATTTAGCTATTGGTTTTTGTGCAAGTTTTGTGTTGAAGTTTGTAAGGATGGCAGAAGCTTCAAGCATGGGTAGTTCTCATACATTTTCATTAGCTCAATTCTTTAACAAAGAAGAGATTCTAACTTTGAGAGATTTGTTGAAAAATATGTGTGAAGACAACGATGTGTGCATTGTTCTTGAAGAGCAGTTGATGTCCATGAAGCAGGAGAAAGACCAGCTTTTGCAAAGGTTGCATGAGATGGAGATTCAACTCCATGATGCAAAGGAAACCCTTACCAAGTACATGCATGAACATGAGGTATGCAATGTTAGTTTATCTTCTAATTCCTCTAAAGATGAATGTTTTGGTGGTTTTGAGAGTCACACAAGAGGAATAGGGTCCAAGTTGTTGTTAAAAATGGG
>ML801892.1:14593-48997 GCA_009831015.1 Picea engelmannii | reverse complement strand
CAGAATTAAATCTAGACTGCATGGAACAATCCAGAACTGATCAAATCATGGATACACAAATCAAGCACACCCGAAAACAAAGGATACCGCTATATCGAGTTGTCAAAGAAGGCCAACTCCTTCACCAAGGCAAATGGCTCACTAGGGACCAAGTTCAGCAGAAGTTTCCTCATCTCATGGAGGAACTCAATGCAATGGGGACCATTTCTTCCTAAGGAGGGAGGATTGATCCAGGCGGATATCGGTGGCCACCCACTTTTTCCGACTGGCTCAAAACAGTTTTCTAGCAATTTTGGCAATTTACTATTTTTAGCAGGTTTTAACTTCTGGGGCCATTTTGAGGGCCTAAATGAAGGTTTTTTGAGATCGAGGTTCTCAATGATAACCAAAGGCATGATTGAGCGCCCAAAATGAATCTCCTCGATGATACATTTCCAACGAGCTATCACACGCCTAAAACGAAGATTGTATGCAAAAGTTACAACCCCGGGAAGTTGATGTACTAACTTACCCAAACGGGGCCCACATGACTTTTGGCGCTTCATCTCCTAGGGTTAGGTTTTTGGATGTCCATGAATTTTGGCATTCTCGTATATTTTAAAAAGGCCTCTAGAGCCTCATTGTAATCATCTTCTCACGGATGCGATTAGCAGCCACATCTCTTCTCAGAGATAAGCTACCAGCGCCCTAGCTAGTTTATTTCCATTCTGTCTGTAAGCATATTTCAGTCATTTGTTATTAATGAAATGAAGTCTTATTTCCGCTGCATCTCTACTTTTATGTGTATTTATGTATTTCATTGTGTTCCTACATAAATCCAGATCACATGTTAATGAAGGGAGTAACCAGGGAGAAACTCAGTTCCTGCTCAGTTTCAGTTGGTCTTCAAGAATCAAGATGAAGATGAGAAATTTGCTAGGTCCAATAAGGTTCAGAGTCCAACATATACAACAGCGGTGGAGTTGTTGAGATCAATATCCAAGTGGGATATTGTTGGTTGTGGAGCCTGATTATCTTCTTGATTTAGAGGTCTTTTACTTTCAGCTGTGTTTATACCCCATGAAGTATTTACACCCCAGAAGAAGTATGTACACTCTTCCATGCGGGGGAGTGCAGAGGGGGGGTACCCCCTCTGCAGGGTCTGGGGGGGATATCCCCCCGGCTGGGGGGTCTAGGGGAAAGAGGGCCCCCAGTAGGGGTTCGAGGGTGAAGCCCCCGAAGAAAAAATTGCCTTGTAAAAGTATACTGTAATTTCAATGTAAATATGGACCGTTCATTATAAGGTCCTAGATCTAATAATAGAGATTATGTTAGGGTTTTTTTCCCTAGAAGGAAACCCTCTTTTATGAGGGAAATGTATTTCAGCTATGGAGGTTGGCGAGTATTGTATTCTGAGAGAGGAGACTGTGAGAGAATGAAGAGGAAGTTACAACAGGTTTTTCTATAGGTTGTATCCCTTCATTTTGCTAGATAATAATAAAGAAAGGACCTGGCAATTTCTCTGGTGGACGTAGCCCACACTGGGTGAACCATGTAAATATGTGTCTCTCTTGTATTGTGTATCTTCTGTGTTTTGTTTCTGCATTTGTTTTATTTTATTGCTCCGCTGTCCTATTTTTCTAACACATGTTTGGTACATGGTTGAGACAAGTAGTTGATGAGTTGGCACATACATGAGGTGTACAGTTGATGATGTTGGTACATCTTGATGAGTCATAGTTTATATGTATTTGAAGCATGATTGGTACGTATTTGGTGCATGGTTGATGCACTCATTGATGGTACAGTTTGAGGTATAGGTTGGTGCATGGTTGATGCACTTATTTATGGTACAGGTTGATTACAAGTTGTTTATGGTCCAAGTTGATTACAGGTTGTTTTTTGAAGGTTGATTGGTACAAGTTTACAACAATATATATCATAGTGATAGTGTGACAGTGGTTCCATTATTCTACTTCTACGACATGGTGGTTGGACGGGGAAAGGACAGGTGTCTATAGCCACCTTTCGGTTGTATCTGTAGAACATAGGGGGTTGTAGCCTCCTTATGGTTGTATCTAGAGAATTGGGGAGTTGGAGCTTCCCTCAGGTTGTAGGCTGAAAAAATAGGGGGTTGGAGCCTCCTTCCAGTTGCAGTTGGAAAAGAAAGGAAGTTGGTGTTTCCAATGAATGTAATTCTTAAAGACATATAAGAAAAAGCATTTTGTGGTTTTCTCCCAATTTTGGTTTCCACGTAAAAACATTGTGTACTATGTATGTGTATGATTGCTCATTTTTTCATTGTTTATTTACTCTGAAACTATTAGATGATAATGCTACATTGATATAAAACTTGCATTTTATGGTTAAAAAGGATTAAATTGCTCTATTACTGATTCACCCCCCCTATTAGTAATCCAACACTTATTTCATTGTTTACATTTATCTTGGTTTGGATGTTATCATTAGGTATTATGGAAATAGTGATGATTTGTGATGCAAATGAAACTAGACATGTGTAGTTTCTTATGGCGAGAAATTAGTATTGATGAATTGCCAATTTTTTTCTAATATAACAAGTTTTGAGAAAATTTGGTTTTGTTATGATCGTGCATCTTACTATTAATTCTAATTATTTCATCTAGGTTAGAAGTGGATATGGGAATAGATACCTCCATGTTCCTCAGAATAGTCGCCATTCCTGAGACCTTTAATGGTCAAAATTAATTGGATGAATCTTGGACTTGAGTTTTGATTATGTGTCTTGGAGGTCCTAACCTTGTAGGTAGGTTTGGCGGGTAGACATATTGTTATCAATATGCGATGAACATAATATATTAGTTATAGTGATGATGAATTTGATTGTTTACATGTTGTGATGTAGATGAGAATAGAATGTGTATTATTAAAATATTTTAATCTCGTGTAACTTTTTTTCTTATGATTTAAAAAAAATATATATTACCACTACTGTACTCACTTACTTTGATGTCATAATAGAGGGTTTATTAAATATGGTATCAGAGAGGGTTCAATCCTACAACATTGGATTGTTACACATTCCACTGTGTTAAAATTAAATTATTAAAAGATGTATCCCTAATTAATTTTGAAATTTTCCCATGTAGGTAATCATGGTTAGAGGTTGCAAGGGAAGTAGACGACATGGTACTAGAGGAATATGTGTGACACCTCCGATAGTATCCACTCCTAAGGGATCTAACCCTCGGGGAGATGAGTAGATGAATGAGCAAGAACATGTTGCTTTGGGAGATGTGGTAGGTATGATGAGATCTTTCCAGAGGATGTCAGAGGCATTGATTAACCACCTGGACCGAGATGAGGGTAGAGTGTCTGTGCCCAATGAGGGTTCACAATTTCCTCCAGCTGGTAATAGTAGCATACATAGAGAACTCGAGAAGATGAGGTTTCCCGAGTTCTGGGTGCCACATACGACTTAGTCGTCGAGGCATGGTTGGAGAACATGGAGATGGGATTCACACTTCGAAATTACACCTCCAATATGAAAGTCCACATGGCAGTATTTCAACTGAAGGGGAGTGCTCTAATTTGGTGGAAGACACTCCTACCTCAACTAAACATGGTCATCGATGACATGTCATGGGAATTGTTCAAGGAACGGTTCTCGGAGAGGTATTTTCCTAAGGAATTCATTGAGAACCAACTTAATGAGTTCAATTCCTTACAATAGGGTGGTTGTATTGTGTCAAAGTATGAGGCTAGGTTCATGGAGCTACTTAGGTGTGCTCCACATATGAACACAAAGATGTTAAAGGTCAACAAGTTTTTTTTCGGCCTTAACTTCAACATTATTACAAAGGTGAGGATCCTAATTCCTTCAACATTGCACGATGCAGTTCAAAAGGCCCTTATTGTGGAGGAAGAACTAAATAGTGGGGGTCAGGTCATGACTCCTTCTAGACCGACTGGAAACAAAACATCAGGAGTGTAGAAACATCATACACCAGACAAAAAAACTCATGGGAATCGGGATATGCCCAGAGGACATATGTTCTTGACACAACGATGAAAGAATCTTCAGCAAGGGACTCCTTATAGAGGACCACAAAAACAACAACAACAACATCCAAAACAACAACAACATTTTAGGCCTATTCAACAAAACATACCAGGATCAATGACTGCTAGGCCAACAATTTCTACTTCGAAGACTGTGAGAAATGGACCAAAGATTGGATGTTGGACATGTGGGGAGCCACATTAATAGTGAGACTGTCTGATTGAGAAGGCCAAGGCATCTGGATCATCAGGACCCACTATAGTTGGATATTTGGGCAAGGCCCACAAGATACATGCAATGGTAAACAACCACCAGGATGAGAACTAGTCCATTGTGCTCGAGACATCATGTACGATCGCCGATCAAATTTTTAGTATCTTGATAGATATAGGTGCTACAAAGAGATTTATTTCAAGTATAGCGCTAAACATAATTAAGGTAAAGGCAGTCAAGTAGGATGATTTTAGATACGTAGAAATGGAATTTGGTGCCAAACAGAAAGTTGGAGGAAAAGTTATGGACTATAGCATTAACTTGGGATATTTTTTAATGAAAGACAACCTATATGTCACTATCTTAGGATATTATCACATAGTGATAGGAATGGACTGGTTGGAATCACATGATGTGTTACTTAACTATAAGATGAAATGGTTAAGTTTGACAGATGACATGGGACATAGTAGATTTATTGTAGGGAGAAACCAGGGAGTGTCCTTTAGGTTTATTTCCTCCCTACAATTGCAAAAGAGTATACGGAAATGATGCAAGCTATATGAAATCTTAGCACTAAACAAAAAGGGTGAGGTAGAAGGATTAGAAAACTTTCCCGTAATAAAATAGTTTGTGGACATATTTCCAGAAGAGTTATCAGGTTTACCACCTGAAAGAGAGTTGGAGTTTACAATCAAATTGAAACTTGGTTTTGTTCATGGAGGTTGATCCTAAGGAGTGGAATTTAAGGCCTAAGGCCCAAGTTTTTTC
Source organism: Picea engelmannii (assembly GCA_009831015.1). Taxonomy (NCBI): domain Eukaryota; kingdom Viridiplantae; phylum Streptophyta; class Pinopsida; order Pinales; family Pinaceae; genus Picea; species Picea engelmannii. Next base: position 43,992 of record ML801892.1, on the reverse strand, counting down.
CTCCCCTAACCATGGTTCTTGAGATATTAAAGGTTTGTTTAGGGATTGATACCCTTGCTTCCCCTCTGATCATGTTTATACCTCAAGACCCATTTCAAATGAACAAAACCTACTCATGGTTCTCGTTTTCCACATATATGCTAAAGAAACTTGACCATGGCATAAAGAATGATTCATGGTGTGGGATCAAGAAAATATATTATTCAGGGCATGCGTTTTGGTTTAATCATGGCACTAGTATCCCTATAGTAGGCTATAGATACCTTATAAGGTTCTCATGTCATAGTTTAAGGACACATTCAATGTTATAGCTTGAGAGTATTTAATGGTTGTAGGTGTTGTTCATGGTGATTGAGCCCAAAAATAATAATTTAGGGAACAAGGTCCATGTTTCCCCCTCTATGACCTTTGTTAAACCTCTATACACATTATTGGTGCACAAAAAACCTAGTCATGGTGTTCATAACACCCATGGAGGTGATTGATAACCAACATAGGTCATATGTGGTGGTGCAAGGACTTGTCTATGGATATTGATCTTGAGAAACAAGGTTTAGGGACAAATTCTCTTGTTTCCCTATCTCGACTGAGATCATGGACCTGACATCCCTACATGTTGACCAATAAGTCATAATGGCACCCATATTCAAGTTGGATTCCAAATACTTCTTATAGAGGTCTTGTGTTGTGCTTTATAGGTGTTTTTCATGGTGCTTGATCTCAAGAAGGTTAAATTAGGGATTAAGGCTTGTATTCACCTTACTGGTGTTCATGCCTTGAAACACACTTCTAATAAACAAAAATCTACTCATGGTGCCTTTATACCACGTGGAGGCTAAAGAAACCCTACAAAGTTCCTCCCTGATGGTTTGAGGACTTGTTCAAGGCTCTTGAGCTCGAGAAGATTCAAAAATATCCTAAGTAACTTTTTCTTATTATTGGATGATGGTTAAGGCCTTGTGGCCCATCCAATATCCCATGTGGTTGTATGAGGACATAGTCATGGATCTGAAGCTCAAGAATACATGTTTGGGGTCTAAGGTTGTTTTTTCCCTCATCCAACCATGTTTAAGGGATTAAGGCTATTGTTTCTGTAACTAAACTATTGTAGAGCCCCAAAGACCCATCCATAGTGTCTAAAAATATTAATGGAACCCTACAAATATTAGGCCAAAGGTCCCTAGTGAGGGATTGTATCATGTATCTAGGTTTTGTTCATGGTGATTGAGCTTGAGAAGGTTTGGTTAGGTATTGAGGCCATTTATTCCCCCTTGAACATGTTTAGGGATCAATACACATATCTAGTGAACAAATCCTACTCATGGAACTACAAATAACCCCTAAACATGAATCATGTGTTGGTTCAAGGACTCATTCAAGGATCTTGAGCCTAAAAAGGTTCAATAATATCCCAAGATGATTTTTTTCCTTCATCATACATGGCCAAGTCCCTTCAACCTATCCTTGGTGAATAAATCTCCTAATTTGTCCATGTCCAACTCTAATGTCAAAGACCCCCTAAGAGATATTGTATTGTGGTTTGCAAGTGTTGTTCATGGCAACTAAGCTCAAGAAGTGGTGTTTAGGGCCTAAGACCCAAGTGTTTTCATCCTCTAACCACGGCACTTGATCTATAGAAGGTTATTTATTGGATTAATTCCTTTGTTCCACCCCCGACCATGTTTAGACCCAAGGATAATTTTAAGGATGGAAATTTATATTAAAATGCAGAAACATGGGCTAATATTATTAGTCCTTAGTATTGAAAATGTAAAATGTTTGGCGATAGTTTTGTAATAATATTTAATCTTATAATGATTTTATATAGTTTATATAAAAATTTGGGGATTTTTAAGGTAAAATAATTTTATTCTATGGAATGTGGGCAAATTGTGTTTAGAAAAAATGGAAATTGATGAATCATTTTTTGGGAAAAACCATCGAAAATTAGCCCATTGGAAAAATTTAGCCCCTAAAATCATCTATGTTTAGATTTTTAAACCCATTTCTAGTGCACAATACCTACTCATGGAACCTACATCTCACTTGGATGATAAAGAAACCTAACCATGGTCTTGATAATGATTCCTAGTGTGGGCCCAACATAAATTTGTTTTTAGGGCATGTGTTGTAGCATAATCATGGCACTTGTATTCCTTTAGTAGGATAGATATACCCTATAAGGGTTATGTGTGGTGGTTTGAATACATTTTCAATTCCATATCTTGAGAATATTTGTGGGTTGTAGGTTTTGCTCATGAAAATTGATCCCAACAAAATTATTTAGGGAACACCTGATATTTTTCCCTCCTATGACCTTGTTTAGACATCTAAACACATCCTTGGTGCACAATTAACCTATTCATGGTGCCCATAGCACCCTTAAAGTGATTGATAACCAAACAAGGTCAGATATGATTTTTCAAGAACTTATCCATGGTGATTTATATTTAGAAGCAATATTTAGGGATAGCGGATTTTTTTTTCCTCCCTCTATTATGGTCATAGACCTGAGACCCATCCATGATTCACAAGACTTCATAATGGTGTCTATATTAAACTTGTATGTCAAATAATCATTTTACAAGGCTTGTGTCATGGTATCTAGATGTTATTTATGGTTCTTGAGCTTGATAAGGTTCCATATATGGTTTAATTTTATTATCCCATTTCATCAACATGGGCCCTATATGGTTTAATAAAACCTTATTATCTCCAAAAGATAGGGTACTATATTCACAAGTGGAGACATTTCTTGGGAAATGATATTGTTTTTATATTTTTTGTTGTTTAGTATGATTGGGAAGGCAATTTTTTTCAATTTATTTTTGTCATTGATCCTTGTGAACATGAGAAAAAAAAATCAATTAAGAAACATATTATAATATGAAGGAGAAGCCCATGAAAAATTCAATCAAATAAGAGAAAAGGTGAATTTGAGTATGGAAAAACCAATTCATCCATCAGTAACCACCTTAATTCCTTACAAAACAGATGTGACAATGATATATACTTCATTTCCATAGGTGAAATGTATGTTTCCAATGAAGGCCATTTTAATTACAACGTCAATTAAACCTCCAACCAATGTTCCATAAAAAAGCAGTGACTAAGTTGAAGAAGACATGGAAATTTTTCTATATGTTGAGTAGACAGAGAGAGAAATTAGAAGTTCAAATTTTGTACAACCTATTAATGAAGAGGATCCTATGGTACAAGTTGTTTTCAAAAAATTATATATTTATCATATAAACCACTAGAATTTCTAGTGCATTCCCAATCTTGACCATAAGGTGAATGGAGTGCTACCATATCCTAGTGAATTTCCATAATTTCATGGTGATGGTTTCTAGATTTTAAGTTGATCTTCCTTCCCTCGTATATCTAATGCAAAACAAATAAATAATAGATGTGTTCATGTGGATGAAAGTTCCCCATCCTTAAAGATAAGTTACCTAAATGATTTATTGATTCGTAGTGCAAAAAAAATATTTACGAGTATTTTAAGTTAAAAAATGGTGCATCTAAATGTCAATTATTTTTAGCCTTGTTAAAATAACACACTTTAGCTACTGTTAAGAAAATTTTAGGCATGAGGACAAATAAAAGTTTAGATATCACTAATCATGTTGTTGGAAATCTTTAGTCTACTTTTAATATGATTAGACATGATACTAATTTGAAATACAATAATGTGGTTCATTGTGTATTGTTAAAATAAATTGTAAACAAGACCACAAGGAAACACCACTCTCTCTCACACACATCTAACATTTTTATAGTAAGTGCCAAAACTATTTGGAAGTATATTAGAAGAGAAAACCTCGACAACCAAGGTCAAACATATTATTGGGCCTTCATTGGTAGGTTTCTTTATTTCGACAAGAAGTTAATTGAATATGTTAAGGGACTAGTTCTAATGTTTTTCATGAAAACACTAGGCCTTCGTCAAATTGGAAGGATCTTATAAAGTTGAGACGACTTATAGGGATTGTGAGCCCCACATTAAAAACTATATTGACATTACACATACATAAATCTATGCCATATTCAAGAATGATAACAAGGAGATAACTTGAGACAAAGATGTTTTGAGGAATGGAAACTTTTGTATGTTAGAATATGCACAAAATATTACACATGCTACCATAGACACCACGTAGAATTTGGTTATTATTATGACACATTTTTGAATTATTTGTGTTTTTCATACTAACCACATGCAATACTGCTCGGCCATACTACTACCAATTTCATCAAGATACTTTATTCATAGCATCATGTTTCTAAGGCCCAACAGATAAAATATTACGCAAAATCTTGTTTTTATGGGACATTCCTTAGGTGCGGTGGATTTGCATTATTGGGCCAATGCATTCATACAAGTGAGGATCATGAATTTAGGAGGATGTTGGTTGACATGCAAATATTCAAATATGTTACTTATGAATGATATGGTGACAAAGAAAGAACAAATATAGCAATGGTGTTGTCCCATGTCAATGTTGTGTACTTGAAGGGAATATATTGTTTCAAATTGCACTTTGAAATTTTACATATAGTTTTAAAATGTAACATTGTAACTATGCCCTAGTTTTTGTGTCACCTGGTATGAGTATGTGATTTCAACAAGGTATTTTTGGAAAAAAACCAAAATTATGTTCAACATTTCCATGTGGCATGATGAGCAATTTAGAATATGTCGAGATACCTTTCCCCTCAATACTATGTTTTTCAGTTGTGGATTTTGTTCAGAACTACACCCTCCAAATACAAAATGAGACCCAAATACAATACTATAATTAATATCAAGTCATCATAATGGTACATATCACATATAGACATGGGATAGATAGCAGCAAATACATGAGGATAATATTGAAGGAGTCTAACTTCTACATAAGTGATGATAGGTGCCATGACCCACATTATGTACACCATTCTTTTTAGGTGTTTTACGGTCACTTGAAGGAGAGAAATATAAAGATGGATTAACATTGGATTTAGTTAGATGGTTGTGTGGGAAAATTAAAAAATGGATGTTTATTTCAATGGTTCAATTTATTGCACAAAAACTGCAATGTGACACTGCATATTAGGAAATATTTTGAGATTGGGTCCATGGGAAAGTTGGGCACAAGATATTTGGTGGCATGCATCAAAATTGCAATATGTAGGGAGGATATGAAGCTTATGAAAAATTCCCATATTTTAGGTTTAAGATCTATAATCCAATGGTGTTCTACAACATTGGAAGAGGGAACAAGAAGGTGAGAGGAATCAACATAGAGAGGACATGCAAATAATGTTTTGGGATGTTGTCAATGTAGATCAGTCAAATACATATTGTTGCAACATAGTACATGAAACTCATGGATTTAATTTAGTTTGAAGCTCATAAAACCCCACATTCAAAATATGGACATGAAAACTTGCATGCTTTTGTGGACCATGTAGCAAGGGTTATTTAGATGATTGTGAATCATAAAACTAGGTTGATACATAAGACTGCATATCGCTTCCAATAAACACACATGTAATTGTTGAATTAGCCTAGTTAGAGAAGGTCCAATCATGAGCATGTCTCTGATCTTGTACAACAAGGTATGTTATAGTTAGAAAGACTTGAAAATATTGTGCTGATTATATATGAAAGTTTGTGATTTATATCTATTTAGTTATACTCTATATCTTATTATACTACTACACACTTGTAGTCGACGATGCATTACATTTATGCAAGACAAAACTATGCAATGGATTCTTCAAAAGACAATAAATGCAACATTGGTTATTTGTTGGCATGATTCCTACACATGAAGACAACCTTTAATATATCATTAACTAATGATTAATGCAACGAATTTACTATTGTATCAATGGTTTTTAAGAGTGGATACCTTATGCTAGATAACAAAATCATTAAAGATCGACAATTATGTATTCATGGATTACAAAGTGGGTGTATTGGTATATCACTTTACAAAATTAGTCATAACACCCAACTACAAAAAAATTCTAGAAAGAGACAGTCAAAGTTACGATACTTCCTACCTCATTTGGAGAATAATAAATTGATGGAGATCATTAATAATAGAGATGATTTATATGGTCTACTTGAATTATCTCACACAAATATATAAGAGAGGTAAAATAACATGTTCAATCTTCTGTTATATATGAAGGTACATGGATTCTTTGTTATGACACAGATAAATGCATTCATTGTGTTATACATACTAGCCATGTGCTATAATTCATATCAATAAAACCACCCCAAATGCATTGTATGTCTATTGGAAAATGTGTTGACATTGATGTCAAAGGTAGAAAACACTATAACAATCATGAATGTCACTTATACCAAAGATAAGGGGGTATTTCTAATATTTGACCAAACTAGACATAAGAAAAAGAGAGTGTTCTATGCGGTAATGATGTTTTTCATGAAGACAAATTGATTGTAAACAATCAACCCCAAAGAATTCAGGCTGCGTAGGTATGGTGAAATTGGAATCCAAATGAAGAAAACCCCATGGTCAGAAGACTGCAGAAAAGGAGTAGGTTGGACAAGACAAACCCGTGGAAGAGCTGAGCAAAAAAAAACTTGGTAAGAAAGGCTCGGGTTAACTAGACCAAAGAAATGACAATAACAATATTTCTCACATTTACAAGGAAACATGATTTCAGAAGGTTTATATTGAAAAAACACTTTTATGTAATTTGAATGTGAGTGGAAGAGTCATGGAATTGTATAGAATGTGTTAAATTTTGGCATAGAGAACTATGGACCTAGAACAAGATAAATCCTTACTGTTTATCTTATGATATCAATGATTAAGATCAAATATTAGGGTCTGATACTTGATAGACCAGCTCATCCATGTCAACGCCATGATAGAAACCTCATCAATTCCATGTGTCTAGTTAGATGAATTCCACATCGGAGGAAGTCCATTTCAGTGATGCCACATGTAGTTCCACATGTCAGGACACAGATCAATGCCACATCATCTATTCTATGTGAAGAAGACATCAAGACGGAAGCCACCTCATATACAACATTATCATAGAGATGTATAAAAAAAATGACTAAGTGTCAAGATATTATGAATATAGTGAGCATGGCAGAGAATCAGAAGTATGTTAAGAAATTAGCACAGACCCACAGACCTGCAGTTACATGTCAAAAATCAACTAAGTATAAGAGACCCACAGTAGGATTTCAAGAAATGACTAAGTATCAAGAGTTGGTTAGACAAATGTGTCTCAAAAAATGGCTAAGTATAAAGAATGGATCGGTCAAATGGACAAGGTCGCAAGAATCATGTAAGTGCCATAGACCAACAAACCCATGGTAATATTTCAAAGAAATGGATAAGTATTAACAATCGGTTGGACATACGAGGTCACAAGAATTGGGGAAACGTTGTAGACTTGTGGCCCACGGTGAAATCTCGAGAATTAGCTAAGTATCAAGAATGACTAAGCACCAAGAGATTTCAAAGAAATTACTAAGTACCCATAGGGTGATCAAACAAGTCAGAGACCTAGTAGGTCACCTATTTTCATAGATCAAATGACCCATAGGGTGAGAGATTTGATGACTCAAGAGGTCACCAATTTTCACAGATCGGATGACCCAGAGGGTGATAGATCCAATGACTCATGATGTCTCATAGACCCACGATGAAATACTTGGAAAATTTTCTAAGTATGGATGCCAAGTTGGTATGGAAAAAAATGAGGGTGCATTCTAGATGCCGCGGAAGTATGAAAGGATATGATTTAGACCCATGGAGAATATTTTGGAAATGCATCTAAGTATAGGTGAAAATGAGTGCACCATAAATTGAGGGTGTAATTTGGAGGTCGTGGAAGTTTGAAAAAAATAATTTATATACCTTAGACCCATGGTGAATTCATCAATACAGATTGATGGTTGAGATCAATTCGAGATATGATAGGATGGTGGCTATAACATGAATATATGGCGGTCCAGATATGCTAAAGAAGATTAAATCGACGACTACGATATAATCAAGGTATATATCGAACATATGTTGTGCGTAGTGTTTGTATGGTGTGTTCATGAGGATAATTAAGTAGATTGATGATTTTGATTGAATGGAGGTCCATATTGGATGGAGACTGTGCATTTTGGTTACATGTGGTCCCGATATGCTAAAGAAAATTGACGGTCGAGATAAAATCAAGGATAGATCCGATGACTGCTGAGCGCTGAGGGCATATTGAGTATTTTGGTGGACATCGAAATAAATCAATGGTGGAGATTGAATCTTAATTATATTCGATGACTGCTAAGTTTTGAAGTTTTCACTGTGGTCTGAGAGAAGAATCACACACAAAACCAAAGGGGGCTATATGTCAATTTATAAGGAATTTCAAAACCTTGTTTTGAGGAGATATGGAGCCAAACCCATGGACATAATTTTTTATGTGGAAAAAATCATGGAATTATGGAATGTATAAATAATGATGCTTGAATATAGTTTTAGTGAGTGAATAATTGTGAAAGGATGGGTGTGATAAGTGTGATTTGTGTGAAGATAATATCTAAGGCTTTGAGGCCCAAAGATGCTAGAGAATGAAAGGAATATAATGCAAGGTATGTTGGGAGGTCCAAGGACAAAGGAACTTCTATAACCATGAAATATTGTGAAGTGTGATAAAAGAGACAGAACAACAGACTGGTGTAGATGAAGGCTTGAATGGAAGAGATAATATGGTATTATTGATAGCTTGAAGAGGTTGATGTTTCTAGTAAAATTGGTATCTACAGGAAGTGTTGAGTTCATTCTCAACTAAGGATAGTAGTGTCTCTTGTCGGTTGGTGCCCACAAATATTATTATTGAGTTGGTTCTTAGTCAAGGAGACTGTTGTCTCCTATAGGTTAATGCCCACAAACATGATTGAGTTGGTGCTCAGTCAGAAAGAGTGGCGTCTTTTGTTGGTGACTACAATTATTATTGATTTGGTGCTCAATCAAGGAGATTGGTGTCTCCTGTAGGTCAGTTTATACAAGATTTGTAATAGTAGGTTGGTGCCTACAAGATTTTATTAAAAAATGTTTTGTGGTTTTCTCCCATTTGGGTTTCCACATTATATCTTTGTGTACTATGAATTATATGTTTGTATGTGCATTTCTTATTAAATGCTTATGACTGATGAAGTAATAAATTGATAAATATTGTAAGACAAGGAAAAATAGTCATATACTAATTCACACCCCCCTCTCGGTATAATTAAGTGTGCAAAAAATGACCCATGTTAATGTTGTGTACTTAAAGGGATTATATTCCTTAAAATTCCACTTAGAAATTTAACATATAGTTTTAAAATGTAACCTTATAATTACACCCTAATTTTTATGTCACCAGGTTTAATACTTCCAACATCATTCAAAGAATAAGAAATTGATGGATAGCAATTACATGCTCAATATTGTGCTCTATATTGAGGTACACGATTTGTTTGTTATTTTTTTATTTTTTCAATGCATTTACATATGACTAAAATTGTTTCTATGCATGAGTCTAACCCTATTACCCTTTTTCATGCCCATGTTATAGGCACATTAAGGCCCATCAATAGGAAAAATGATGTTTATCAACACCACCAAAACAACATTGTTTTTCAACACCACCACCAACCAAATTCTATGAAAAAAATTGGTATTCCTTTCAAAAATGAAACACATCATTCAAACAATGTAATTTTACCTAGAACTGTTTCCTCTTCACTCCTTATGCCCTAGGGAAAATGCATGATAAGGACCCTAGGTAAAGTTATTGAAGAAAAATAGGTAATATTTGCTCATTCTCCCTCCATTCAACACATTGTAATGATAATTTTTGGCACAGGGGCAGACCCAGGGTTCAACGCTACAAAAATGCACCAACAAAACCCTAACTACCATCCCTTTCAGAAACAACTGCGAAGCAGATGAAGTCTCACCTGAGGTTGAGGCAGGGGTGGTTGCAAGACTCAGGTGTCTGCAACCTTAGCTGGGACATGGATCCGTGATTATAACACTTAATAAAGCTCTTAGCACCGTCAGTCCCTTGATTTGAAATCACTATTCACTTCGCTGATAAAATAGAGCTTCGCAACATTCACACTAATCTATAGTATTTAAGCACTTAGCATATAAATGGATCAGAATGAGCATATCAAGCACTAGGCATGACTATCTTGATCAGATCTAATATTCTCATATATCATAAGCACAAAGCATAAGTAGATCTATCTAAACATATCAAATCACTTAGCAAATAACATGTGAACACATCAAGACAAAGCACAAAGCACATAACACATTGTTTGCGTGGTTCACCCCCACCCTGATGCTACGTCCACCAACTCTTCTTCTTTATTGTCTTCATTCATTCGACTACAAGCACAAAGCCTTCAAAACCCTTACTCTGCACAGGACAAAAGAGCTACATAGCTCGCTAGATCCTTCTTCCTTGCGTTACAACACTAAGCCCTCCAAAATCTACTACAAGGACCTGCACTTAGCTCTACAAGTCTCTTATAGTCATGAACAAAGCACTTACAAACTCTAATCGCACTTAGCATACATTCACATCACATAGATGCACTATTCTCCTCCATCTTACATTGCCTATCCTTCTATTTATACAAACCAAATAGGCCTAAACATGGGTAAAACCATGGGATGACATCCCATTCTCGTTACATATTCCCAAAAACCCAAAAAGGGGGCCGAGATCCCATCATATCCACTTCGTCTTGCACTCCTCCTTCGAGAGGATGTCGAAGTCCCAAAATAGGTCAACATGACCAAGAAACTCCCAAAACTTGGTCAAGGGCCAAGAATAATCACAAACACACACACATAGGATATGTACTTAAGAGGAGTTATTTTGATGTCAACGTACATGTTCTCTAGTTTTCATTAACATTAATTGTGTTGCTTCATATATAAATGTAAGGGGCATATATTTGATATAATTGGAACTATTATACTAAAACATAATTCTGGATGCATCATTTCATAATGGTGGCATGTTTGTTCCAACTTGATATGTTACTATAGAGTGTGGTTAATGGCATACTCAATCTTTATCAATTAGGATGAAATTGAGAGACAAATATCTTTATCATTTTTTTCATTTAGGGGTTAATTTTTGAAAACTCTACCCTGGGATATTATGGATAACATGATCATGTTGAAATTTCCCAAAAATTCTTGTAGGATCTTACAACACTAATTTTTTCTTCTTGGTTTGTTTTTTATTCCCAAGATATTAATTCACCATGCATCCTTGAATGGATCCAAAAATCGAGTTGCAACTTTCCCTAAAACAAAAACTAGGACTTAGATCGATGAACCATCAATTTTTTTGGACGTGTGACATCATATTAAAGTTAGAGATGTCCCTCTCCCATGATTTCATGGATCATATCTTGTTTTATTTGATGATTCTTCTAACTAGGGTATTTCTCAATAAGACATAATGCAACTTTTGCATTGGGGGGTTAAATTTTGAAAACTCTGCCCTAAGAGCATGTGGACAATTTTTTCATGCATTATTTTCCCAAACATACTTCCAAGAGATTACAACACTCATTTTTTATATGCAATTTGGTTTTTATGCCCCTAAGACCAATTTTCCATGTGTCCCTAAGTGGCTCTAGAAAGCGAGTTGTAACTCACCATAAAATGAAAACTAGGACTTAAACTAAAAAAAAATAATTTTTTTTTGGATCCATAACATAAAATTATGTATTTCAGAACCCATATCCCATGAGTCCATGGCATGCATCTTGTTCTATTTGATGATTCCTAAAACTAGGTTTTTACTCAATAAGAGACAAGGTAATTTTTGCATTTAGGGGCCAATTGTTGAAAAACAATTCCCATGAAAATGTGGACAATGTGATCATGTTGTGATTTCCTTAACATGCTTATAAGATCTTACAAAACTAATTTTTATTGATGGGTTTAATTTTAATGCCCCCAACACTAGTTTTCCATGTGTCCCTAAATGGCCCCAAGAAGTGTGTTGAAACTCACCATTACACAAAAATCAAGACTCATATTGATGGGTTGTTGATTCCATTGGACTCATGACATAGGATTATATCTAGGGTATTCCCTCTCCTATGAGTCCATGACCCTAATATTTTTTTATTTGATTATTCCCTGAACTAGGGTTTTTCTAAATAAGAGGCAATGCAATTTTTGTTAATTAAGGTTGGTTGTCATTTATGTAAACCTTGATGAAAGACCCATGAGAAAAAGGTTTTGTTTAATGCACCCAATATTGTTTGATATAAATATGACTCATTATTTTCTTGTCATGGTTGATAAGAAGTAAAGATGGATGAACTCCAAAGTGGTCCCCTTATGGTGAAAGCCCTCATGGGAAGACGCTTTGTGGAGTAAGAGAACCCATTCTTAATTGTGTAATAATGAGATGAATGAAAATGAATTTGTCAGGTAAACTATCCTAGATGGATATTTCTTGTCATTCCATTTCCGGGGGTATGTGGAACATCACATAACTCCTCACGGTTAGAGAGTTATGGCCATGAGAAGTTGGAGACTCCAGGTTTGGGTAATGGACCCAAGTTTGTTTGATGGATAACGTTATGAGTTATGATATATTTTTAGATAATACTATTCTATATGGATACTAGATGTCATTCCATTTCTGGTGGTATGTGGAACATCACATAACTCCTCACAGTTTTAGAGTTATGGACTTACGAAGTTGGAGGACCCTCATATGTCATCTAGAAGCCCCAAAAGGTCAAAGTAGTCAAAGTGGTTTAAGAGATTATAAAAGGTAAATAATAAAGCGAAGTAATGAGTGTATTATAATTCAAAGTGAATACAAAATAAATTATTTCAATAATAAATTTAATGGAGAAATTAGAACTAGGTTAACCCTAAAATAAGGAAAGTGGGGCCAAGTGACCTAGAAGATGTTTTTAAGGAAGCTACTTGGAGAGTATAAATAAGAGGCAAGGCTCTCTCATTTTAATTATACTTGAGAATATTTAATATCTATAGGTTTCTGAGGTAACCAAGGATATCTAAGCTGCAATTCTGAGGGAAGGTGAAGAAAAGAAGGCCAAAATGCAAGAAAGGATAAATTCTTTTGATGGTGTTTTCTAAGGTACGTTATTTACAGGTCATCTCACTATTTTCACTATAAATTTTATTTATATAATGATTCAGACCATGAAATTTCTATTCCATTGAGAGAACATATCCAAGTATCTATGGTAAAAAATTCATCTTATGGGTCATTGTATTTTTGGATTTATACTCTGTGGAAAATAGGGTTTGTGGCTAGTCCTGAAACTAGTCAAAAACAGGTGTTTCGGGTAAAAATGACATAACTTCTTCATAACAGATAAAAATTATTTGAAACAAAATGTTTTGGTTAGGGTATATTCTTTAGTATTTTTTGTACTAGTTTCAGATCAATTCAACAAATATTCCCTTCGGGGAACGCTCTACAAGGTCGCTCTCTAGAATAAGCCAGAATTCAGTATGATATTCCATTTGTGCTATAACTTATTTTTTGAGAGGTTCCAAGTAGTGAAACCTGGAGGAATTGCATAAGACACACTGAAGAACATTGTATATCAGTTTCAGATATTTTATTATTACAGGTACAAAGTTATGATTACTTCAAGTTAGGGTTGTTGACTAATCCAAAACTAGGCATGTGAGACTAAATAAAAGTTTGATGAAAATGATAGTCTCTTGTTGTTGAAGTTAAGGAAGGTTTTAAGAAATATTATCATATACACCAGGTCTATTACAGAGCTACAAATCAGATTTGGATGATGAAATTGATGAGGTCTTTTGTTTGAGGTACATGTTGAGTACATGGTTTAGACAAGTAGTTGATGACTTGGCACATACATGAGGTGTATAGTTGATGATGTTGGTACATATTGATGATTCATAGTTGATGATTAATTGAAACATAATTGGTACATACTTGGTACATGTTTTTATGCACTTGTTTATGGTACAGGTTATTTGGTACAGGTTGGTGCATGGTCGATGCACTTGTTTATGGTACAGGTTGATTACTAGTTGAGGTATAGGTTGATGCATGGTTTAGATTTATTGGTACAGGTTTACAATGGTATATCTCACAATGATAGGTTGACAGTGGTTCCATCATTCTACTTCTACTTTAGTGTGGCAGGACGGGGCAAGGATAGGTGGTTGTAGCTACCTTTTGGTTGTAGTCGGAGAACATAAGGGGTTGTAGCCTCCTTTTGGTTGTAGCCAGAGAATTGGGGAGTTAAATATTCCCTCAGGTTGTAGCCTGAGAAAATAGGGGGTTGGAGCCTCCCTCCAGTTGCAACTGGAAAAAAAAGGAAGTTGGTGCTTCCAATGAATGTAATTCTTCAAGGCATATAAGAAAAAACATTATGTGGTTTTCTCTCGATTTGGGTTTCCACGTGAAACACTGGTGTACTGTGTATGTGTATGTTTGTTCATTTGTTCATTGCTTATTTACTCTGTAGTTATTGGATGATAATGATTCATTTATATACCACTTGGATTATATGGTTAAAAAGGATTACATTGGTCTATTAATGATTCACTCCCCCTCTCAGTAATCCAACAATTGGTATCAGAGCAGGTTCCTTCAAAAATCAGTTTAACCACTAAAAGGTAGATCATGGAGAGTACCAACTCATATAAAAATGGAATATCACAGTTTGATGGACAAAAGTATGTTTTTTGGAGCATAAGGATGAGGACATATATATAGGAACAGGGACACAGATCTATGATTATAACACTTAATACAACTCTTAGCACCATTAGTCCCTCGATATGCAATCACTATTCACTTCGTTGATAAAATAGAGCTTTGCAACATTCACAGTATTTAAGCACTTTGCATATAAATGGATCAGAATGAGGATATCAAGAACTAAGCATGACTATCTTGATAAGATATAATATTCTCAGATATCATAATCGCAAAGAAGAAGTAGATCTATCTAAACATATCAAATCAGTTAGCAAATAATATGTTAACACATCAAGACAAAGCACAAAGCACATAACACAATGTTTACGTGGTTCACCCCCACCCTGAGGCTACATCCACCAACTCTTCGTATTTATTGTCTTTAGTCAATTGATTACAAGACAAAGCCTTCAAAACCCTTACTCTTCACATTACATAAGATCTGTGCAGCTCACTAGATCCTGCTTCCTTGGGTTACAACACTAATCCCTCCACAATCTGGTACAAGGACTTGTACTTAGCTCTGCAAGTCTCTTACAGTCATGCAAAAAGCACTTACAGACTCTACTTTCACTTAGCATATATTCACATCACATAGATGCTGTATTCTCCTCCTTCTTGCATTTCCTATCGTTCTATTTATACATACAAAATAGGCCTAAACAAACATGGGTAAACCCATGGCCCGACATCCCATTCTTGTTACATATTCCCAAAAACCCAAAAAGGGGCCCAAAAGGGCACCGAGATCCTGTGATCTCCGCTTCATATTGTGCTCCTCATTAGAGAGGTTGTCAAAGTCCCAAAATAGGTCAACATGACCAAGAAACTCCCAAAACTTGGTCAAGGGACAACAGGCCCCCAACACTCACCTGTGACTCGTCCTGAGTCACTCTAGTCTGAGAAATTCTACCTTGAACGCCTCAAGCTTGGCTCGAGATGCTTTGACTTACTGCTTTCTTGTAGCCTCTTTTTCGACGAACTCCTAGATTAATGTGTCATTCACTGGCCCTTCTAGGCATTGTTCTGCTATGGTTACAACCTGTTCTAACTCTGCTCCTCGTCTCTCTACCTCTGTAAACAACTGGCATGCCTTATCTTGCACAGGTTGAAGTCGTTGAGTGACTTCCATCACTTTTATTTGAAGCATATGGATCTGTTGCTGATCTGTTCATTGTTCTTGAGACCTCTTCATTCTTTCTACAACTGTCAGGGCCTCTAGCTTCTCCTATAGTGTATCTGCATGCTACTTCACTTCCTAGAGCTGTGACTCTAGTGTCTGTATTTCTGGGTTTTGATCAGTGAGGTTTTCATATGTCTGGGCGTTGTGATTACTCATGTGCTTTCATTCCAATGCAAGATCTTTTAATCTGTCAACTGCGCTGTGGGCAGTTTCTTCTCGTTGGTCTCTTACGTCCTGCAGGGTCCCAGGTAAAGTGCGTAATTCTAGATCTGTGATGTGGTACTGGGGTTGTTGGATCACTTCTTTTAGTTGCGCCACCTACTGTGGAACTCTCTCTTTGGCCTTTACTTCGACAACTGTCATAGAGAGAAGTGCCTTGTTGACCATTTCCTTAACTTTGAGTTGCTCTACGAGCAACTGTTCCTTTTCTTTATGCAGCTGGGCTTTTTCTTCATAGGATTTCACTTGGGGAGCAAGCTTCTCTCATTTTTCAATACTGCATTTCTCTTCAAGGTCTCCTTGTACTTGTGAAAAATCTTGGGTGGCTTGCGATGTCTCCTCCTGTTCTCATCAAAGGCAAGCTTCGACTGTATCAGTGATTCGGTGGAGTTGAGCTGGCTCATCTCCCAGTTCTGGTGTTTCCAATGGCAAAGGTGCAGTGGGAACTGCGCATCTAGACTGTAGTTCCTTATGCACTCCTTGAATTTCAACCTTGATCTGATTGAACACCTCCTCCTGATTAGATTCTTGCTTCTCTGCTATCTCCAGTGAAGAATTTTTTAGTGCTACAACGATGAAGTTGAAGTCATCTAAGGTGAGGGCGGTCTCAAATTTGGTCCTGGTTGCTTTTGATTTCTTCCTTGAAGAAGGTTTCAGAGGGGAAACCTTCATTTTCTTCAAGGGGTCCTCCTCATCTCTAGGCAATGTAACCTCTCCTTTATTATATTTAACTTATGCGCCATCTATCTCTCCACCATCACCTCCTTGATCAAGTGATATAGAAGTAGTCTTCGTCGAGGTACTGCTTACATATTTAGTTTCTTCATTTTTCCTGGTCTTTCTTGGTCCAGGTGTATCATGCGCTGCTTCTGGATTGTCAATATCAGATGGCTCCACGGGGTCTGCTGGGATGAGGAGGTCCGTCAACCATTCCTTAGTAATTTATTCTAAGTCTTCCTTTGTCACCTTGTAGTATGACTGCAACTGTTGTTTATGCTCATCAACGCGCATTGTGATATAGATGAAATGATAGTCCGCGTTGAATTTCATCAAGGGCCTAAACCTGTGGAGTGTGTTTGGGGTTATACGAGGCTCAGACTGGATGGATTTCTTCAGCTGGTTGTAATAAGTGTGGGAGATGACATTTGATTTCCATTGCTTGTTCATGTCACTAGAGTACCATAGTTTACTGAACTTTGCGGCCAGAGGTTCAAAGGGCTCGATGTCTGGGAAGGTCGCACCTTCTGGCATCTCCCATGCGATAAAAGTGATCAGGATGAGAAGCCAGTTGGAGTGGAACTCATATCATTGGTCCTATGCTTCCCTGCAGTCCAGTTCCAGCTAGTTTACGAGGTACTTCACCCAATTCATTTGTAGGCCCTCCACACACTTTCCTGCGAGGTTGACTACAAATACAGTCAGTTGGGTGGGTCAGTTCTTGCAAACTAACTTTCCTATGATCAATTGATAGGCTAGGTGCACTGCACCGCTCTGGATAGAGGCTACCTTGTAGCCTCGCGTACCTTTCTTGACATCTCCGTAGATGTATTTAATATTTTGCACAAGAGCGCGATCCATGGTTTTCCTAGGATAGAAATCCTGTGGGTCAGGGCCTTTCATGGTTAGCCCTATGATCCAATTGAACAACGCCAAATCCATTGTGATGCGGAAATTCAACCACAAATATCCACCATGGTAGCAGGACAACAACAAATTGACGCATGCATTCACTTCTTGGTGCCTACCGAAGTGAGGAATCTTCATGACATTGAGCAGTGTGGACTGTGCGAGGTTCATGGTCCATGATTGGGGAACGATCTTCGAGTTATTTCCCTTGGTTCGGGTTAGATACTTGTGCGGGGTGAACGTGTTGTACACCTTCCTGTCGTTGAGGTTCAGGTCGTTAAAATCCAATGTTGCGATCTTATCTTGGTATGCACGCACTTCGTGTATCCCTTTCGGGAGGTACGCAGTGAACAACGCGTACTCAAATTCTCTGGGCTCACTATCACGATTTATCGCGCCACATAGAGGGGGTAGATAGGTGGGTAATATACTTGGGATCAAATTGGAATTCGTGAGATCGTCTCTGTGCTTAGTTTTCTTTTCAACTGTTGGTCGGGATGGTCCGTCCCGAGTAGTGGACAGAGAGGCCGACAATCCTCTTGTCGAAGATGCTTGTACACCTGTAGACACTCCTCTCTCCGACACGACTCTTTCAGTCATTAATTCGAGTAGAAATTCCGTTACTAATTCTTCAACTACGGTGAGCTCGTTGGACATACATGCTCAGGATTAAAATTATCGGGGTGACGATGATCTTAGATATGACACTAGAACAAACAACAATAGCACAATGATCATTGTATACAATTCGCTTAATCTACGGGCTTCAAATTCTCAATTAGTAAAAGTGTTCTTCGTGCATGGTGCAACGGGATAAGTAGGCAACTCGACAATGGTTCACTTGCAATGGTTATGAGCCTCCATTAACTCTTGTTCGATCCTTTATTGCATGGTCTAACGGTCTGATGACAGACCTTTATTTCCTTTCTACCCATTCAGAGCATCGATCGAATGGTTATAATATCCCCAATGGCTATATTTCTTCGCCAGGGAGAAGTTCCATGTGTCGTTGTTCTGATATCCTAGTGAAGCTCCAATTCTGCAATTTTTTTGTCTGTGAAGTTCCTTCTGGAACCTTATGCAACTTAGATCTCTTCTTACTTTTCTTCCTATCCTTCTTTCCATTGAGCTTCATCTCGGTAGTTCATTTTCCATTCTGATTCTTATCTTTTATGGTTTTAGTTAATTTGCATTGTTGATATTCTCTCTTCGAACTCAGGGGTAACACCTCTTCTTTATCTGAGATAAGTACTTCAGTATATTGGGAATCTTCTAATGTTCTTGTAGCTTCGACATCTGGGTTTCTAGTGTTAAATAGCTTCGATCTGTTCTTCTGTTCTTCGATCAAGCGTGTGATCCTCCTGGTCATGAAATCTTTTAACTCTTATTTCTTCTGCTCCAAGACTTCTTCTTATTTCTTTCGTATGGCTTGTTCTCTGTCAATCCAAGGTTTTCCTATTAACATGGTAAATGGGGCGTGGTCTTAAAAAAATTTAATAATATAAACATCTTCCTCTGGCGAAGTTCCATTGACAATCATAGGTATCTGAGCGAGCCTTCCACACAGTTTTACCAGTTTTCCTCTGAATAACCCTAGTCCTCCTAATGAAGGAATCATAGCTGGCCTCCTATAGCTTCCGAAGTTCTCTTTGTCATGATATTCACCCGTGTTTCTTCATCTAGAACACAGTCAATGTCGAAGTATCCTATTCTTTCTTCGATGCATTCTTTTCCTTTGAATATCTATGATAATCTGACATGTCGATGGTCATTCAAGGTTTCTCTCATTTGTAGCAATATTTTCTCTGATTCTTCCTGGGGTTCTGCTATAGCCTCTGGAGATGCCTTAGGTTTTTCCTGATTCAGATTCATTCCTTCAAGCTTAGCAATCATTCTGGGGCAATCCAACACTTCATGGTTATATCTTTGCAACAAAGACAACTAGGTCTTCTCCCAGGGAATTATTTAGCAAGATGTCCCGGTTTTCTACAAATGTAATAGAGGGTTAATCCTCTCTTTATTTTAAATGATCCCCAACCTCTTCTTTACTGCACACTAGGATCATAGTAGCTAACCTGCAATAAATTATTTCTAGGATCCTACATCCATTCGTTAGTCCAAATATTCTTTCTATGCATAGGTATAACATATCTTTCACTATTCTTGTTAGGTCTATTAATATAAAATCTTCTTTCATCTATCAATACCCTAGTTTTCAAACTAGGACACATTTTATTAAACATACCTAGATCCATGCCCTAGAAACAAAAATTTCCACTTATCTTACTTCTACAAAGCACAAAGTGTTCAGATCTAAAATTTTTTACTATCTTTACCTTCATCAGAGCACAGAGCTTGCAGATCTTACCTCTTATAATAAAAAATTCTGACTTTTACCTTTCTTAGAGCACAAAGATTTCAGATCTTGCTTCTTTCCTTCAGATCCGACCTCTTTTCTTCAGATCGGGCTTCTTTCTTTTAGCACAGAGATTTATAAGTCAAGTAGAATATTGTGCACTAGGTCACATATCTACGCACAAAGCTTTCACAATCCCAGGTCGAATCTTTGCACACAATGCTACAACAATGCACCAACAAAGCCCTAACTACCGACCCTTTAGGAAACACATGCGAAGCAGATGAAGTCTCACCCAAGGTAGAGGCAAGGGTGCTTGCAAGACTCAGGTGTCTGCAACCTTAGCTAGGAAATAGATCTATGATTATAACACTTAATAAATCTCTTAGCACCATCAGTCCCTCAATATGCAATCACTATTCACTTCGCGGATAAAACAAATCTTTGCAACATTCACACTAATCTACAGTATTTAAGAACTTAGCATATAAATGGATCATAATGAGCATATCAAGATGACAAGCACTAAGCATGAATACCTTGATCAAATCTACTATTCTCACATATCATAAGCACAAATCATAAGTATATCTATCTAGACATATCAAAGCACTTAGCAAATAACATGTGAACACATCAAGACAAAGCACAAAGTACATAACATAATGTTTACGTGGTTCACCCTCACCCTGAGGCTATGTCCACCAACTCTTCTTCTTTATTGTCTTCAGTCAATCAGTTACAAGCACAAAGCCTTCAAAACCGTTACTCCGCATAGGACAGAAGATCTGCGCAGCTCGCTAGATCCTTCTTCCTTGCATTACAACACTAAGCCCTCCACAATCTGCTACAAGGACCTGCACTTAGCCCTGCAAGTCTCTTACAGTCATGAACAAAGCACTTACAAACTCTACTTGCACTTAGCATAAATTCACATCACATAGATGCACTATTCTCCTCCTTCTTACATTACCTATCCTTCTATTTATACATACCCAATAGGCCTAAAAATGGGTAAACCCATGGGCCGACATCCCATTCCCATTACATATTCCCAAAAACCCAAAAAGGGGGCCAAAAGGGGGCCGAGACCCCATGATATCTTCTTTGTCCTTCCCTCCTCCTTCGATAGGCTGTCAAAGTCCCAAAATAGGTCAACATGACAAAGAAACTCCCAAAATTGGTCAAGGGCCAAGAATAATCATAGACACACACACATAGGATATGTACTTAAGAGGAGGTATTTTGATGTCAACGTACATGTTCTATGGTTTTCATTAACATTAATTATGTTGCTTCATATATAAATGTAAGGGAAATATATTTGATAGAATTGGAACTATTATACTAAAACATAATTGTGGATGCATCATTTCATAATGGTGGCATGTTTTTTCCAAATTGATATGTTACTATAGAGTGTGGTTAATGGCATACTCAATCTTTATCAATTAGGATGAAATTGAGAGACAAAGATCTTTATCATTTTTTTCATTTAGGGGTTAATTTTTTAAAACTCTACCCTGGGATATTATGGATAACATGATCACATTGAAATTTCCCAAAAATTCTTGTAGGATCTTACAACACTAATTTTTTCTTCTTGGTTTGTTTTTTATGCCCAAGATATCAATTCAACGTGCATTCTTGAATGGATCCAAAAATCGAGTTGCAACTTTCCCTAAAATGAAAACTAGGACTTAGATCGATGAACCATCAATTTTTTTAAACGTGTGACATCATATTAAAGTTAGAGATGTCCCTCTCCCATGATTTCATGGATCATATCTTGTTTTATTTGATGATTCTTGTAACTAGGGTTTTTTTCAATAAGACATAATGCGACTTTTGCATTGAGGGGTTAAATTTTGAAAACTCTACCCCAAGAGCGTGTGGACAATTTTTTCATGCATTATTTTCCCAAACATACTTCCAAGAGATTACAACACTCATTTTTTATATGCAATTTGGTTTTTATGCCCCTAAAACCAATTTTCCATGTGTCCCTAAGTGGCTCTAGAAAGCGAGTTGTAACTCACCATAAAATGAAAACTAGGACTTAAAATGAAAAACAATTATTTTTTTTTGGATCCATAACATCAAATTATGTATTTCAGAACCCATATCCCATGAGTCCATGGAATGTATCTTGTTCTATTTGATGATTCCTGAAACTAGGTTTTTACTCAATAAGAGACAAGGTAATTTTTGCATTTAGGGGCCAATTGTTGAAAAACAATTTCCATGAAAATGTGGACAATGTGATCATGTTGTGATTTCCTTAACATGCTTATAAGATCTTACAAAACTAATTTTTATTGATGGGTTTTATTTTAATGCCCCCAACACTAGTTTTCCATGTGTCCCTAAATGACTCCAAGAAGTGAGTTGAAACTCACCATTACACAAAAATCAAGACTCATATTGATGGGTTGTTGATTCCGTTGGAATCATGACATAGGATTATATCTAGGGTATTCCCTCTCCTATGAGTCCATGACCCTAATATTTCTTTATTTAATGATTCCCTGAACTAGGGTTTTGCTAAATAAAAGGTAATGCAATTTTTGTTGAATAAGGTTGGTTGTCATTGATGTCAACCCTTGAAGAAAGCCCCGCAACACAATGTTTTAGGTAATGGACCCAATATTGTTTGATGTAAATATGAATCATTATTGTCTTTTCATGGTTGATAAGAAGTAAAGATGGATGAACTCCAAAGTGGTCCCCTTATGGTGAAAGCCCTTACGGGAAGACGCTTTGCGGAGTAAGAGAACCCACTCTTAATTGTGGAATAACAAGATGAAGGAAAATTAATTTGTCAGGTAAAATATCCTAGATGTATAGTTCTTGTCATTCCATTTCCAATGGTATGTGGAACGTCACATAACTCCTCATGGTTAAATAGTTATGGCCATGAGAAGTTGGAGACTCCAGGTTTGGGTAATAGACCCAAGTTTGTTTGATGGATAACGTTATGAGTTATGATATATTTTTAGATAATACTATTCTATATGGATATTATATGTCATTCCATTTCTGGTGGTATGTGGAATGTCACATAACTCCTCACGGTTTGAGAGTTATGGCCTTACGAAGTTGGAGGACCCTCATATGTCATCTCGAAGCCCTAAAAGGTCAAAGTAGTCAAAGTGGTTTAAGAGATTTTAAATGGTAAATAATAAAGTGAATTAATGAGTGTATTATAATTCAAAGTGAATACAAAATAAATTATTTCAATAATAAATTTAATGGAGAAATTAGAAGTGGGTTAACCTTAAAATAAGGAAAGTGGGGCCAAGTGACCTAGAAGATGTTTTTAAGGAAGCTACTTGGAGAGTATAAATAAGAAGAAAGGCTCTCTCATTTTAATTACACTTGTGAATATTAAATATCTATAGGTGTCTGAGGTAACCAATGATATCTAAGCTTAAATTATAAGGGAAGGTGAAGAAAATAAGGTTGAAATGCAAGGAAGGATAAATTCTTTTGATGGTGCTTTCTAAGGTATGTTATTTAGAGGTCATCTCACCATTTTCACTATAATTTTTTTTTTTATATAATGATTCAGACCGTGAAATTTCTATGCCATTGAGAGAACATATCCAAGTATCTGTGGTGAAAAATTCATCTTATGGGTCATTGTATTTTTTGAGTTACACTCCGTGGAAAATAGGGTTTGTGGCTAGTCCTGAAACTAGTGAAAAATAGGTGTTTCGGGTAAAAATGTCATAACTTATTCATAAAAAATAAAAAATATATGACATGAAATGTTTTGGTTAGGGTAAAGTCTGCAGTATTTTTTGTAATAGTTTCAGATCAATTCAAAAAATATTCCCTGCGGGGAATGATCTACAAATTTGCTCTCTAGAATAAGCCAGAATTCAACAAGGTATGTCATTTGTGCTATAACTCCTCTTTTGAGAGGTTCCAAGTAGTGACACCTGGAGGAATTTCATAAAACACATTGAAGAACATTGTGTGTCAGTTTCATATATTTATACATTACAGGTACAAAGTTATGATTACTTCAAGTTAGGGTTGTTGACTAATCCAAAACTAGGCATGTAAGACTAAATAAAAGTTTGATGAAAATGCTAGTCTCTTGTTTTTGAAGTTAAGGAAGGTCTGCAGGAATATGATCATATACACTAGGTCTATTACAAATCTACAAATCAGATGTGGATGATGAAATTGATGAGGGCTTTTGTTTAAGGTACATATTGAGTACATGGTTGAGACAAGTAGTTGATGAGTTGGCACATACATGAGGTGTATAGTTGATGATGTTGGTACATATTAATGATTCATAGTTGATGATTAGTTGACACATGATTGGTACATACTTGGTACATGTTTTTATGCACTTGTTTATGGTACAGGTTATTTGGTACAGGTTGGTGCATGGTCGATGCACTTGTTTATGGTACAGGTTGATTACCGGTTGAGGTATAGGTTGATGCATGGTTTAGATTTATTGGTACAGGTTTACAATGGTATATCTCACAATGATAGGTTGACAGTGGTTCACAAAGCAAGAAAAAAATCCAAAGAGCTATGCAGAAACAATCAAAGAGGATAGGAAGATATACAAGGAAGATTATAGGGACACTCCTCCACCAAGAAGATTCGGATTTCAGAATCAACAACAGACAGATAGGCCTCAATAAGAATAAGGATTCATAAGAGCACATCCGTTTAGAAGATCTTCAACTCCCAGGTATCAAACTATACTTTTTGGTTTATGTTATGCATGTAATAATTTTGGACATAAAGTTGTGAATTGCAGAGCTAACAACAGGAACAGTAACAACTTTGAGAGTTATACACAAATGGATTATTCAAGGAGACCTAGTGACACACAAAGAAGAAGTTACAATAGGTTTGAATCTTTGAGCACTGAAGTGGAATGTTACAAATGTAACAATTTTGGACACTTGGCCAAGGATTGTAGAATGACAGCCCCTCCTAAAGAACCTCAACAGAATAACAACAATCATAGACAAGAACCTCAGAAAATGACATGGATAAGAAAACACGATCAGTATAACAATGAAGAATGCACAGTCTCTCTACAAGCTAAGCAGAATAAACACGATTGGTATGTTGACAGTGGATGTTCAAAACACATGATAGGTGATAAAGACAAATTTATTACATCACGAAAAGAGAAAAATGGATCAATCTCCTTCGAAAATGATAATTCATACAAAATCATTGGAGAAGGCACAATCTGAATTGGGAACAAGAATGAAAAGGCAAAAAATGTTCTACTGGTAGAAGATATGAAACATAATCTTCAGAGTGTGAGTCAAATGTGTGACCAAGGTCATAAACTTACTTTCGATTCAGAAAAGTGTGAGATAAGAAAAGAAGGTTTAGGGAAATTGGTTAGTACAACAACAAGAACTTCAAGCAACATATATGTGTTAAGTGAAATTGGAAATTAAAAGTGTTGTCTAGGAAAGGAAGATGAAAGTTGGCTATGGCATAGAAGAATGGGTCACATGCATTTTGATAACCTTGTCAAAGTCAGCGAAAGAGAAGCAGTCAGAGAAATGCCCCAGATCATGAAACCAACCAACACTTTATGCAAGCATTGTCAATAAGGAAAGAAAACGAAGACCAGGTTCAAATCAAAGGAATATTCAACAACAAGACCACTGGAAATTGTGCACACTGATCTAGTTGGACCAACTACAACAAAGTGCTTGAAAGGTGAAAAATACTTTATGTTATTAGTTGATGATTATACAAGAATGACTGGAGTTTTCTTTCTCAAGAACAAGTTAGAAGCATTCGAAAACTTCAAGATCTACAAGGAAATGGTTGAAAATGAGATGGATTCAGGAATCAAATGTTTGATATCTAATAATGGAGGAGAGTTCACTTCAAATAAATTTACAGACTACTGTAGCAGTCATGGAATAAAAAGGCAATTCTTTGTCGCTAGGACACCTCAACAGAATGGAGTTGTTGAAAGAAAGAACAGGACAATACAAGAAATGGCTTGAACAATTCTAATGGATTCCAAATTGACAGATATATTTTGGACACAGGAAGTGCATACAACAATTCACATTCAAAACATAGTAATGCTCAGAAAAAACAATGATAAAACTCCCTACGAGCTATGGAAATGAAGACAAACAAATGTGAAACAATTCAGAGTTTTTGGAAGCAAATGCTACATCAAAAGAGAAGATGTCAGAATGAGAAATTTTGACTCTCGTGTGGACAAAGGAATACTCGTTGGTTTACTCAATTACAAGGAAAGCATACAAGTGTTACAATCTAATATTGAACAAAGTTTTGGAAAGCATCAACGTAACAATTGATGAAATAGGTAGACCAGAATCAAAGGAAGAAGAAAACAAATCAATGGAACAACTTTTTGAAGAAGAAGATGAAAAATAAGTAGAAGAGGAAGATGAAGATGAAGAGAATCCGACAGAAGAAGAAGAGCAAGTTTAGAAAGTATCTCCAAAGACTCCTAGCAAACGAGTACAGAAGAATCATCCTTCAGATCAGATTATTGGAAAGAAAGATGAAGGAGTTGAGACTAGAAGAAAAATACGTTCACTAGAACAAACACACCTAGCACTCTTATCTACAATTGAACCAAAATGTTTTGAAGAAGCCAGCAAGGATGAATTTTGGAATAAGGCCATGGATGAAGAATTGGATCAAATAGAGAAAAATGACACTTGGGAATTGGTTCCAAGACCAAAGAATAAGAATGTGATCGACACAAAATGGGTTTTCATGAATAAATTGAATGAAGATGGACAGGTTACAAGGAACAAAGCTAGAATGGTATGTAAAGGATATGCACAGATTGAAGGAATTAACTTTGAAGAGACATTTTCTCCTGTTGCCAGAATGGAAGCAATCCGTTTACTTTTATCTTATGCATGCTCCAAAAATGTTAAAGTATATCAGATGGGCGTAAAATCAGATTTTCTGAATGGGGAACTTGAAGAAGAAGTCTACATTGAACAACTAGAAGGATTTCAGTTGTGAGAGAACACAAACTATGTATGAAAATTAAAGAAGGCCTTGTATGGTCTAAAATAGGCTCCTAAAGCATGGTACTCGATACTGGATATGTATCTGCAGCAGGCAAGTTTCAGAAGAGGAAGTGCAAACAACAACCTCTACATTAAGGTAAGTCAAGCTAATATTTTATTAATTGAAGTTTATGTTGATGATATTATTTTTGGTAGTGATGATGACAGGTTAAGCCATAAATTTACAAAAGACATGCAGAATGAATTTGAAATGTCGTTACTTGGAGAATTATCCTTCTTTCTGGGACTTCAGATACGTCAAAGCAAACAAGGAATTTGTATTCCTCAAACCAAGTATATCAGAAAATTTCTAAAGAGGTTCGGAATGGAAGATTACAAACTAGTTGTCTCTCCCATTCAAACCAGTTGTAAGTTGAGCAAAGATGATGATTCAAAATCTACAGATCAGAGGCAATATAGGTCAATGATTGGCAACCTACTATATGTGACAACATCTAGACCATATGTAATGCAAGTAGTTGGATAGGTGGCACGATTTCAAGCAGCACCAAAGGAATCACATGTATTAGTAGTAAAGAGGATTTTCAGATATCTCAAAGGAACATAAGAGTTTGGATTATGGTATCCAAAAGGAAAAGATCTATCACTTATTTCCTACATAGATGCAGATTGGGCAGGTTGTATTGATGACCGACAAAGCACCAGTGGAGTAGCGTTCTACTTAGGTGAGTGTTTCGTATCATGGCTAATCAAGAAACAATCATCATTGTCTCTATCTACAACCGAGGTAGAGTATATTGCAGCAACAACATGTTGTACACAGGTTCTTTGGATGAAACAAACTTTGACAGATATACATGTTGAGTATGATGAACCCATTCCAATATATTGTGATAATACAAGTGCCATTAGTATCTCAAAAAACCCAGTGATTCACTCTAAGACAAAACACATTCCAATCAAGTATCACTTTCTATGAGAACAGGTTGCAAAAAAGAACATCAGAGTTGAGTATGTGGGCACAAAAGAACAAGTGGCAGACATCTTTACAAAACCACTTCCACGGGAAGCCTTTGAATATCTTTGCCAAAGACTTGGATTTATTTCTACTCCAACATGAATGATTTTTGAATGATTATATTATATGTATTATATGTACACGAGGAAGCACCATAAGAGGACAGTTCATTCAGGGGGAGCAACCCCAGATGGAAATATACCTTTGCCATTGATGACAAAGGGGGAGAGATTGATCAGATGTAGAGGATAGATGCATGATTCCAGGGGGAGAATATTTATCAGATGTAGAGGACAGAGGCAAATTTATCAGATATAGAGGATAGAGGCATGGTTCCAGGGGGAGCATGAGTGATATGATTTCATTATTTCATCAGAGTGTTTCCATCAATGCCAGAGGGGGAGATTGTTGATTAAGGTTGGTTGTCATTGATGTCAACCCTTGAAGAAAGCCCTGCATCACAAAGGTTTAGGTAATGGACCCGATATTGTTTGATGTAAAGATGACTCATTATTTTCTTGTCATGGTTTATAAGAAGTAAATATGGATGAACTCCAAAGTGGTCCCCTTATGGTGAAAGCCCTCATGGGAAGATGCTTTCCGGAGTAAGAGAACCCATGCTTAATTGTGGAATAATGATATGAAGGACAATGAATTTGTGAGGTAAACTATCCTAGATGGATATTGCTTGTCATTCCATTTTCGGTGGTATGTGGAACGTCACATAACTCCTCACAGTTAGAGAGTTATGGCCACGAGAAGTTGGAGACCCCAGGTTTGGGTAATGGACCCAAGTTTGTTTGATGGATAACGTTATGAGTTATGATATATTTTTAGATAATACTATTCTATATGGATATTAAATGTCATTCCATTTCTGGTGGTATGTGGAACGTCACATAAATCCTCACGGTTTGAGAGTTATGGCCTTACAAAGTTGGAGGACCCTCATATGTCATCTAGAAGCCCCAAAAGGTCAAAGTAGTCAAAGTGGTTTAAGAGATTTTAAAAGGTAAATAATAAAGTGAGGTAATGAGTTTATTATAATTCAAAGTGAATACAAAATAAATTATTTCAATAATAAATTTAATGGAGAAATTAGAAGTGGGTTAACCTTAAAATAAGGAAAGTGGGGCCAAGTGACCTAGAAGATGTTTTTAAGGAAGCTACTTGGAGAGTATA